>JAJTUV010003521.1:0-93837 GCA_021653895.1 Mastomys natalensis
TTTGTTCTAGCCTAATGTTGTATTCTGCCAAGTACCTACTTCCTTGTCCTTGGCTAATGTGTCAGATTCTTGCCAAGCAGCCCCAAAAGCTCTCTCCACCTCTCCCCTTTTATTTAATAAATAAGACTAGCCCATCTTAGGTCATTCTGACAAGAATGTGTTCCTAATTCATCATGGAATATGCATTATCAAAAGCAATGCTCTTCTGTCTTAGGTTGATAAGTCTTTATGCAGAATCTTACCTGTCCTTGCCTTGCTAGCCTATTAAATTAATAACTCTGTCTGTTGGGGGGGGTCTTTTCAGTTTCAAGTCATGCACTTAGCTGCCAACAGGTTGATGTGGTTAAAGACAAGCTTTAACATGATGGGCAGGAATAAAAGTATTCCCAGGACAAAAAGGGCTACCAAGATCAAGATATATATGCTATACTTGAAGCTTCAACAAAATAGAAATACTGACCTCAAGTCATGGGTAATTTTATCAGTGGTATCTGCTGCATCAACACACAGCAGAGCAGTATTCTTTAAATTCATAATCTCACTATGCAAAGTTAAAACATCCAGAGAGGGGTTAGAATTATGGCAAATACACTGCAAGCATCTTTAAACTTTTTACTAATTATAATGACTATCATTGTAAATTTTAGAAGTAACACAAATCCAATGTTATTTAGCATGACACTCGAGATGTTTCCTTACTCTTAAACTCTGAATCTCCTTCCAATAATTTAAATAGGATAAAGAGCATCAATTCATTCTTCCAAATGCCTATCTAAATCCACTTGTATTCTCAAAACATTGGTAACATTCTTTTGCTAAGTGATTAACAAAAGTAGGTATCTTAACTTCTTGTGTCAAAGCAATTGCAGAAGCAGTGGTGCTAGCAATTAATGTAATTAAAACTGTTATACCAGCAATAACCAAGCCCAGTACACTCTTGTTTCTGCTTAAAACCTGACTCATTTATTCTGGTACTTGCAAGCTTTTTTCAGAATACCAAGGTTCTATAATACTCAGGGCAATAAAACAAAAGCTGGTTGATAGACCTCCTTAACAGACATGCCAGGTTTCAACACTAACACAATTAGAAAGTGTACAATCAATGCAACTTACATTTAATACTGTAGAAGAAACAAAAGTAATTTTAAGTTGACAATTAAAAGTGCTTTATCATATGTACTAACACTTGTTTGAAATCCAGATCCTGTCCCAACTTTATCTTTGCTAACATAACATCATAGAGAATTGCAGCTAACTTCTAAATATGTCTTTGAAAATGTCCACAACCAGCCTTCCAAATGAAGGCTGTTATTTCCAATATTGGATTGATTTCAAGACCAGTCCATGATTGAGTCCAAATAACTGGTCACATTTAAGAAAAATACAAGAGTCTTTATATAACTTCTCTTTTTGATTATTCCACAGGTCTAACAACTTGAGGGAAGGCAGGTTGTCCCATCTGGAATATAGGCAAGCAAAGATGGGTCAGGAATATGTGCCCAATAAAGCTTCCCAGTTACCATTGTCAGGGCACTCATCAAGCTCACAGGTCAGCATCATTCTTTGTCCCAGCATCAGCAGGTCACACTCATGACTCTAGCAGCCACCATGCTCCTTCAGCATCCTGGAAAAACACAAACATGTTCTCCTTCCCATATTAAATACCTGATAAGGATCATGCAATATGCCAGTAAGTGGATCCTTCCCTTTCACCTAGGCATAAATATGCCTAGTTGTAGAGTTCCATAGACACTCAGCAGAAAGTTCTTTGGTATCCAAATCCTTTTTAAAAATTAAAATTAAAAGAACATAATTTAAATAAATTTGTGGTGTACAGGGATATACCTCCCCCTTTTTTATTTTATGAAGATACTGTTTTAAATTTCGATGGGTCCTTTAAATAGTCCATTGTCCTTTAGGATTATAGTAATATGGGTAGTATTAAATTGTTGACAAAAAGTCTCAAATGTTTGACTGCAATAGCCAGTTCCATTATCTGTTTTTTTTTTTTATTGAATGATTTATTTATCTACATTTCAGATGCTATCCCACTTTATCCATTACCTCCGAAGCCCCTTATCCCATCCCCCTCCTCCTACTTCTATGAGGGTGTACCCCCACCCATCTAGCAACTCTTGTCTCCCTGCCCTTGAATTATGCCACACTGGGGCATTCAGCCTTCATGCGACTAAGGTCCTCTTCTCCCACTGATGCCCTACAAAGCCATCCTCCATTATATATACATCTGGAGCCATGGTCTCTCCATGTGTGTTCCCAGGCTGATTGTTTAGACCCTGGGAGCTTTGGTTGCTTGGTATTGTCTGCCTCCCCATGGGGTTGTAAGTCCCTTCAATACCTCCAGGCTTCTGTCTAATTCCTCCATTGGGGACCCAGTGATCAGTTCAATGTTTAGCTGCTAGTATCTACCTCTGTATATGTCAAGCTTTGGCAGAGGCAAAGCCTCTTAGGAGACAGGTATATCAGGCTAATGTCAACATGCACTTCCTGGCATCCACAACAAGGTTTGAATCTGGTGATTGCACATGGGATGGATCCCCAGTTGGGGCAGTCTCTGGATATTTCCTTCTCCAGTCTCTGCTCCACACTTTGTCACCTTATTTGCTCCTGTGAGTATTTTGTTACTCTTACTAAGAAGGACAAACACACACACACACACACACACACACACACACACACTCACACTTTGGTCTTTCTTCTTCTTGAGCGTTATGGGTCTGTAAATTGTATCTTGGGTATTGTGAGTTTTGGGCTAATATCCACTTATCAGTGAGTGTATACTATGTGTGTTTCTTTTGTGATTGGGTTACCTCATTCAAAATGATACTTTCTAGTTCCATCCATTTGCCTAGGAATTTCATAAATACATTGTTTTTTATGGCTGAGTTGTACTCCATTGTGTAAATGTACCACATTTTTTGTATCCATTCCTCTATTGAAGGACATCTGAGTTTTTTCCAGCTTCTGGTTATTATAAATAAGGCTGCTATGAACAAAGTTGAGCATGTGACCTTGTTATATATTAGAGCATCTTCTGGGTATATGCCCAGAAGTGGTATAGCTGGATCCTCAGGTAATGCTATGTCCAAATTCTTGAGGAACTTCTGGAGTGATTCCAGAGTACCAACTTACAACCCTACCAACAATGGAGGCATGTTCTTCTTTCTCCACATCCTTGCCAGCATCTGCTGTCACCTGAGTTCTTGATATTTGGGGTGTTTTAATTTGCATTTCCCTGACGACTAAAGATCATGAAACATTTCTTTAGGTGCTTCTCAGCCATTAGATATTCCTCAGTTAAAAAATTCTTTGTTGAGCTCTGTATCACATTTTTAATAGTGTTATTAGATTGTCTGGAGTCTAACTTCTTGAGTTCTTTGTATATTTTGAATATTAACGCTACATGTGATATAGGATTTGTAAAGATCTTTTCCGAATGTGTTGGTTGCAGTTTTGTCCTATTGACAGTGTCCTTTGCCTTACAGAAGCTTTACAGTTTTATGAGGTCCCATTTGTCAATTCTTGATCTTAAAGCATAGCCCATTGGTATATTGTTCAGGAACTTTCCCCCTGTGCCTGTGTGTTAGAGGCTCTTCCCTACCTTATCTTCTATTAGTTTCAGTGTATCTGGTTTTATGTGGAGGTCCTTTATCCACTTGGAATTGAGCTTTGTACAAGGAGATAAGAATGGATCAATTTGCATTTTTCTACACGCTGACCTCCAGTTGAACCAGCACCTTTTGTTGAAAATGCTCTCTCTTTTCCACTGGTTGGTTTTAGCTCCTTTGTCAAAGACCAAGTGACCCTAGGTGTGTGGGTCCATTTCTGGGTCTTCAATTCTATTCCATTGATCTTCCTGCCTGTCTCTGTACCAATAACATGCAGTTTTTATTACTATTGCTCTGTAGTACAGCTTGAGATCTAGGATGGTGATTCCCATAGTATTTCTTTAATAGTTGAGAATAGTTTTTGCTATCCTGGGTTTTTTGTTATTCCAAATGAATTTGAAAATCGCTCTTTCTAACTCTACAAATAATTGTGTTGGAACTTTGATGGGGATTGCATTGAATCTGTAGATTGCAAGATGGTCATTTTTACTATATTAATCCTGCCAATCCTTGAGCATGGTAGTTTTTTCCATCTTCTGAGATCTTCTTCAATTTCTTTCTTCAGGGACTTGAGGTTCTTGCATTATAGATCTTTCACTTGCTTGGTTGCATTCACATCAAGGTATTTTATATTATTTATGACTTTTTTGAAGGGTATCATTTCCCTAATTTCTTTTTCAGCCTGTTTATCATTTGAGTAGAAGATGCCTATTGATTTGTTTGTGTTAATTTTATAACCAGCCACTTTGTTGAAGTTATTTATCAGGTTTAGGAGTTCTCTGGTGGAAGTTTGGGGTCCCTTAAGTATACTAGCATATCATCTGCAAATAGTGATATTTTTGAGAACTTCCTTTCAAATTTGTAACCCTTGTCCTCCTTTTGTTCTCAAATTGCTCTGTCTAGGGCTTCGAGTATTATATTGAATAGGTAGGGAGAGAGTGGGCAGCGTTTTCTAGTCCCTGATTTAGTGGGATGGCTTCAAGTTTCTCTCCTATTAGTGTGATGTTGGCTACTTGTTTGTTCTATATTGCTTTTACTATGTTTAGGTATGGACCTTGAATTCCTGATCATTTCAAGACTTTTACCATGAAGGGGTATTGAATTTTGTCAAATGCTTTCTCAGCATCTAGTGAGATGATCATGTGTTTTTTTTTTTTTTTCCCTTTGAGTTTGTTTATATAGTGGTAACATTTGATCGATATTGAGCCACTCCTGCATTCCTGAGATAAATCCTATTTGTTCATGGATATATAATTGCTTTGATGTGTTCTTGGATTTGGTTTGCCAGAATTTTGTGAATATTTTTGTATTTATATTTCATAAGGGTGATTGAAGTTCTCTTTTTTGTTGGGTCTATGTGTGGTTTAGGTATGAGCACAATTGTGACTTCATAGAACATATTGTGTAGTGTTCCCTCTGTTTCTATTTTGTTTAATATTTTACAGATAATTGGTATTAGGTCTTTTTTGAATGTCTGATAGATACTCTGCACTCAAAACAATCTAGTCCTGGACTTTTTTGATGTAAAGAATTTTAATGACTGCTGCTATTTCATTAGGGATTATGGAACTGTTTAGATGGTTTATCTTATCTTTATTTAACTTTAGTACCTGATATCTGTCTAGAAAATTGTCATTTTATCCTGATTTTCCAGTTTGTTGAGTATATGCTTTTGTAGTAGGATCTGATGATTTTTGAATTTTGTCAGTTTCTGTTGTTATGTTCCGTGTTCGGTTCTGATTTTATTAATTTGGATACTGTCTCTGTGCCCTCTGGTTAGTCAGACTAAGGGTTTATCTATTTGTTGATTTTCTCAAACAATCACTCCTGGGTTTGTTGAATCTCTGTATAGTACTTTTGTTTCTACTTGGTTGACTTTAATCTTGAATTTGATTATTTCCTGCTGTCTAATCTTCTTGAGTGTATTTGCTTCTTTTTATTCTCCAGCTTTCAGGTGTGCTATCATATAATTGAGAGTTTTGCTGGGTATAGTAGCTGGCTGGCATTTGTGTTCTCTTAAAATCTGTGTGACATCTGTCCAGGATCTTCTGGCTTTTATAGTCTCTGGTTAGAAGTCTGGTGTAGTTCTGATAAGTCTGCCTTTATAAGTTACTTGATGTTTTTCCCTTACTGCTTTTAATATTCTTTCTTTGTTTTTATGCATTTGGTGTTTTGATTATTATGTGACAGGATGAATTTCTTTTCTAGTCTATTGTATTTGGAGTTCTGTATGCTTCCTGTATGTTCATAGGCATCTCTTTCTTTAGGTTAAGAAAGTTTTCTTCTATAATTTTGTTTGAAGATATCATACTGGCCCTTTACTTTGGGAATCTTCACTCTCTTCTATACCTATTATCCTTAGGTTTGGTCTTCTCATTGTGTCCTGGATTTCTTGGATGTTTTAAGTTAGGACCTTTTTGCATTGTGAATTTTCTTTGACAGTTGCATCATTGTTTTCCATGGTATCTTCTGCACATGAGATTCTGTCTTCTATCTCTTGTATTTTGTTGGTGATGCTTGCATCTATGACTTCTGATCTCTTTTCGAGGTTTTCTATCTCTAGTGTAGTCTTTCTTTGTGATTTCTTTTTTCTTCTACTTCCAGTTTTAGATCCTAGATTGTTTTTTTTTTTTTTTTTTTTTAAATTACTTCTGTTTGGTTGAGTTTTCTTACAATTCTTTCATGGATTTTTGTGTTTCCTCTCTAAGGGCTTCTACCTGTTTACCTGTGTTCTCCTGTATTTCTTTAAGGGAGTTATTTATGTCCTTCTTAAAGTCCTGTATCATCATCATGAGAAGTTCTTTTAAATCTGAATCTTGTTTTTCCGGTGTCATGGGTTATCTAGGACTTGCTATGGTAGGAGAACTAGGTTCTGATGATGCCAAGTAACCTTGGTTTCTGTTGGTTATGTTTTTGTGCTTACCTTTTGCTGTCTGGCTATTTCTAGTGTTCCTTGCACTCACTGTTTCTGATCGAATCTGGTCTCATCTGTTATCTGGGTTCTGTCAGAACCCCTCAGAGTCCAGCTGTCTCTGTGATCCTATGATCCTGTGATCCTGAGGTCCTGTGTGTAAGAGCTCCACGATTCAGGCTGCTTCTGGGATCCTGAAATTTGGGTGTGATCAAGCACCTGAGATCCTGTGAAACATATGATCCTATGTACCTGGATGTGTTAGAGCCCTGGGAGTCCAGTCTCCTCTGGAGTTTCTGGGATTAGGTGCAGAGCTAGCACCCTAAGTCTGCTCAGGGCACTGGTGCAGACAGGAAGGCTCAAGTTTTTATTTAAATGAAAAACTGCATTATTATACATTATAAGAAAATATGAACCCTTTAAATCTCTTTCACTGTCAGTAAGGTTTCTTAAATTTTTAGTATGCCTATGGTATCTTTAAATGATATCTTTGATTATATCATTTGCCCATTATAAGAAATGGGGATGCATGTGACATAGCTATCCAAAGAACTGTCAAATTAAGAGTGTAAAAATGAGGAATTAGCAATATTAGAGTTCAGGGACACCATGATGGATTGGAAGAATACTCTTAAGTATGACCTTATAATAGAAGAAATGACGTACATGGTTTGTTCAGAGAATAACTGGAGAAATGTCTACATTTCTTGAAAATAATAGCATCTTCTAACATTAACTGTATTCATTGTTTTCACCACCAGAGTGTTGTGGATGGCCCCAGCCTTGTATTTTGTTAATTGTATTTGCTAATTAGAAATAGTTGAGAGGAGTAATGGACAACAGTCCAGGTTGCTTTACATAATTGGTTTTCAAAACATCAGAAGTTCATAGAATTGACATTACAAACATTCTTATATATAAATATTCATTTTGATTTGAGACCTGTCTGCTCCTGACAGCTTCCCTGTCTTGGATTTCTTAGAAGAAATTGAGTATCTTTGGAGTTACTCCAGTTGTGGTGAGACAGCTACTAGGCAAGAACTGCCTCTTTTCATCTACAGACAAATTACTGTCCAGAAAAGGGACACACTTGTGAATAGTTGACTGATTATATCTGCCAAGACAGAGTAATCAGCCCTTAATATTTCTGCATTACTAGGTCTGTCAGATGATCCTGGGCTAGAAGGCTGAAGATCAGATGCTACAACGTTTTTAAAGTATAGGGATTGTCCAGGTGTTCAGTGGTCTCTATATATTGGCTAAGTTTTAGAAACTCTGCTTTGTGCTTCCCATAATTTCGGTTAATTCAGTCATTCTGGATTTCTGACAGGGTTGAAGACTTACAGTCTCATATCCAAGCTATTTACATTAAGAGAACAGATTTGAGAGGATGATTTTCAGCCGACATTCATTCTAAAGCCAGGAAAAAGGCCAGGTGTAGAACTTAGTCTTTTAGTAGAAAATATGACAAAGGTTCTATTTAGTTAACAAAAATGATGGACTGGGTGTTAGGTCTATATTGTACTTTAACAAGTACAATATGATAATATAGTTGTGTTCAGTTTTTATCTAGGAGAAAAGAGTCTTTTAATTGAACAGAAAGGGGAAGTGTTGTGGATAGCCTTGGCCATGTATTTTGATACTAATTCCCCTTTCCTGTGAAGATCTGCAGAGGCGGTGTAAGTCATTACACAGGTGAATTCTAGTGAACCTTCTTCCCATCTTAATTTGTAAAATAAAGGCTGGAGCAAGTGATTGGGCAGAAGAAAGGGAGGTGGAGAAATAAAGGTTGGTGGAAGAAAGCAGAGGATGACTGGGAAGCAGGAGTAGAAGGACAGACACAGATCTGGAAAATCCTCAAGTTATAAGGGTCATGAGCTGGGAACAGAGTACTGTAAGGGTATCTGCCCAATCTAGGCTTACAGAACATATTCATAATTACTGAGTTGTGTTTTCATTGACCAGTCTTATTTGGGTTGGAGATTTACTGCAACAAAGGAATTTCACAAAAAAAAAAAAAAAAAAAAAAGAAAAAAAGAAAACAAAACAATACAAAACAAACGAACAAAAAAAAAAACATTAAAAAAAAAAACCAAACAAACAAAAATCAAAAAAACAAAACCTACTACATCAAGTAGTTGATTCATGATTCATTTTTTCAATTCCCATTATTTGAGATGTATCATTCACATATGTAAAGATTTCCTGAAGCTACTGTTTCAGGGAAAATAAGCCTGTTTGATTATGTGGTTCAATTCATCATGGATGACGGATAATTTTAGAATAAGTATGAAACACATGTGAACAATGTAAGCACACAGAGTGTACAGAAAGTCATTTCTGAATGTCACTATCTTGGACCATTTTTAAAAAGTAACTTCACCTTATGATGAAAGATATGTTCATTACTTTTCTCCTTACCTTATTCTTTCATTTTATTTTAGAATAAATGATGATGCATTCAGTAAAGATTAAGAACTAGTAGGTGGTAACTCAATGCCCAAACACTTTTTAAATTGCAACCTCAAATCCTGTGGAAAATAAGAAATTAAATCATTAATAAAATATATTTCTGAGAAAAAAAAACTGTGTTGCTATAT
Organism: Mastomys natalensis; assembly: GCA_021653895.1. Lineage (NCBI taxonomy): Eukaryota > Metazoa > Chordata > Mammalia > Rodentia > Muridae > Mastomys > Mastomys natalensis. Next base: position 9,138 of record JAJTUV010003521.1, read on the forward strand.
GTTAGGTTATAATACTGTGATTAAAAATAACATTTTATTTTTTCTGTTAGTATCCTATGAATATAATTGTGAAATGTTAAATGTTAAATTTGTAAGCAAACATCAAAATGGCTGATTAAAAACCCAAGTAATAGCACCTGCTCAAGAGGATGCAGAGCAAGGGGAACAGCTCTTCATTGTTGATGGGGTGCAAAATTGTACAACCACATAAAATCAGTTTAGTGGTTTCTCAAATAACTTGGAATACTTCTACCTCAAGACACAGGTATACCAGTTCTAGACATATACCTAAAAGATGCACCATCATACTACAGGGATACTTGCTCAACTATGCTCATAGAAACTTTATTTGTAATGGCCAGAAACTGGAAACAACCTAGATTCCCCTCAACTAAAGAATAGATAAAGAACATGTGGTACATCTACACAGTGGAACACTATTCAATATGAAAAACAAAGACATGAATTTTACAGACAAATGGATGGAACTTGAGAATATCATCCTTAATGAGGGAGCCCAGACCCAAAAAGACATGCTTGATATGTACTTACTAAAAAGTGGTATTAACCATAAAATACAGGATACCCATGCTACACTCTGCAGACCTAACGAAGTTAAACTAAAAGAAGGCCCAAGCAAAGATTCTCGAATCTCACTTAGAAGGGGTAATAAAATAGTCATAGGAGGCAAATGGAAGGAGGGGACTGGGTGAGAGAGGGCATAGGGAGGGAAATTTGGAAGGGAGCAGGAATTTCAGGAATAGATGTGGAGAGGCACAAGACAAAAGACCAGATGGTCATGAAAATGAATGGAAATTTGTAATTTTCAGGGATAGGGAATGAGAGGCAACCTTGAGACCTGGATAGGGGATGTGCCCAAGAATCAATAGTTGTCCTTATCTGAGTTTCTTAGCATTGGGGAGATGGAACTAGAAGAGACCACCTCCTGGAGCTAGTCAAGAACCTCAGTGGAGCAATAGAGACACCAACCTACCCACAAAACTTCTGAGCAAAAATTTATCCTGTCTACAAGAAATTCAGGTAGTAGGGATGAAACAGAAACTGAGGGAATACCTAACAATATCCGTCCAAACTAAAGACCCATACCATGGGTAACCACAAATTCCTGACACTACTAATGATATTCTGTTATTCTTGCCAACAGGAGGCTAGCCTAGCTGTCCTCTGAGGGGCTCTACCCTGCAGCTCACACAAAGCAATGCAGACACTAACAGTCACAGAGTGGATGGAGTTTGAGAACTCTTATGGAAGAGTTTGGTAAGGATTAAGAGCACAAAATGGATAGGACTTCCACAGGAAGACCAACAGAGGAGTCAACTAACTTGGACCTTTGTGGCTCTCAGAAACTGAACCACCAACCAAAGCACTGGAGCTAGGCCTCCCTGCACATATGTAGCAATGTGCAGTTTGTCTTCATGTGGCTCCTGAACAGCTATCCCAAAAGCTGTTGCCTGTCTATGGGATATGTTTTTTTAAGCTGGGCTGCCTTATCTGGCCTCATGGAGAGGATGCAGCTAGCCCTGCAGAGACATTATGTAGCATGGTGAAAGATACCCATCGAGGAGTTCAACCTCTCAGAAGAGAAGGAAAGGGGTATGGGAGGGTGGTGGAGGGGTTGACTGGGAGGGGGCAGTGATCAGAATATAAAGCGATTAAATAAAAATAAAAAACATAGACATCTGGTCCTTGATAAGGCAATTCTAGAAGTAATACAGCGACGACATTTCAACATATCGAAATTTAAAACCACAGAATGTTAAACAACCCAATCTGTCACATAATGGAAATGGCATTTTTCTGGTATTTTCAAAACTTTTAATTGTGAGGTCTGTGAGTTAGAGATTGCACTGAGCAAGACATTAGAGTATCCTGTGAAAAGTACCAATATAAGACATATGGAGAATCATCCAAAAAGACGTATTCATTATGATTTTGTGCAACTAACAGTTTATTAATTAATTCTGGACCAAGTTTTACTTAAAATTAATGCAAATATAGTGCTCTGAAAACTAAAATTTAGTTGTTAAATCAACTGCAAATATAAGTGCAAGTCTATCTATGTACATTCCGAAAAGTACTCTTGAGTAATCAATAAGCTGATAAAGTAGCATAAAATTAGAATATTTTTACCTCTTTATTTTGGGAGTGATTAGCTGTAAATAAATATAAATTTATTTTATAAAGAAGCTGTTTCTCTATTAAGTAGTAAGGTATATACACTAATATTTTGATTAGATACTATGAAATATATATTAACTAAATATTTATACATGTCAATTTTATGTTAATAATTCTATGATTTTATCACGGAACACAACATAAATTAGCTGTTATTAAACTCCTACAGTTTTCCTTATTTCTTATTATAGTTTCTTTTCTGCTAATGTGGGTGAAATACGCTGACAATAAGCAATATAGGAAAACAAGCAATTTGTTTGGCTTGCAACACCAGATTTTAAAACACCATTGCAGAGACATCAAGTCTGGAACTCAAAGAATCTGATCACATTGTGCACATAAAGAAAAGCAAAGAGAAAGTGAATGTATGAATCCATGCTTGCTATTTATGTTTAGCTAGCTTTCTACTCTTATATATTGCAGAGTCTGTTTATGGAATGGTTCTTTATATATTCAGTGTGGCTCTCTCATGTCAATTAGCAAGCAGGACAATCCCCTACAGCCCATCACAATCCAGATCATTTGAATATGCTCTATTCCATGGTGTTCTAGATTGTGTCAAGTTTATAGTTAAAAACTATTCTTATATTTTCCTCACATAATTTATTTTTAAATGGGAAATATTTACCTGGCAAAGCACAAACTAGCACAATCTAAACTCTACAGTAATTAATAGCATTTGAAGGGTAACACAGATTTTTCTGAATATTCAATCATTACTTGGGTTGCTTCTCTCAGGAGTTTGTCATTTCTGACAAGAACATATATTTTATGATCATCAAAATGTTTGTGGATCTTCTCAGCTTCTCTTTGTTATGTGTAACATGTTATCAAATATCCCATCAGCACATAGCACTTTCTGACCACAATGATAACAACACTTTCAACAAAGAAAATTGTTCATTCAAAATGCCAAATGAAGTGCCATGAAAAATACAATAGGAAAGGATTTCTAACAAATGAATCCCTGCCATCCACACATTGATTTAACAATAGAGTAATTCATTACTAAAGGGGACGGTAGATTTTTGACAAATATCAAAGAAAATAAACAATGAGGTATAGTAGTAATATGAATAAATTTGTGCTTAACACTAAAAAGAATATCTGAAAAAGATCATTATTTTTTTAATTATCAAGATTTGGCCAGGGCAATTTTGCATGGAGAGAGCAAACATACAGAATAAAGAAGAAAGTTCAGAGATTTGGAGAAAATTATGATAAGGCTTTCTTTAGTGAAATGTGTGGTACTTTGGAAAATAATTTAGCAGAGAATAGAGTAAGGAAGATAGATTATTGTCAGGCGACCAGGTAAATAGAGCCTAATCCTTTTGTGATCAAACACACCAGAGGTTTTCCAGCAGGGGATTGATAGAGTAGAAAGGAAGATTAATCTTTAGACATATGACAAAAGTGGAATTGAGATTTCAAAGGGATAAGAAGATTATATAAGTAGTTTGATAATTATTAGATGATCCATATAAAGTAATTACAGCATATATTGGGACAGAGTCCACTAAAAAGGAAAGATAAATAATTTGGGTGGTGGGGGGGACCATCCTCTCAAAGACAAAAGGGAGATAGTGGTTAAGAAGTTTTGGAGAGGAACAGGAGGAGGGGTAACATTTGAATATAAGTAAATAAAACAATTTTTAAAATAAAATCAAAAGAATATTTTAAAATAGTTTATTAAAAATCTATATCTATATTACTTAATTGTTTCTAAAACTGATCATGGTGAAATGAATATATGGTCATGCCATTATCAGTGATGAAAGAATGAAAGAGATCATCTCTTATAGATAAGTAAAAGAGAGGAATTTTTTTTTTCGAGACAGGGTTTCTCTGTGTACCCTGGCTGTCCTGGAACTCACTCTGTAGACCAGGCTGGCCTCGAACTCAGAAATCTGCCTGCCTCTGCCTCCCAAGTGCTGGGATTAAAGGCGTGCACCACCACTGCCCGGCAAGAGAGGAATTTTTTATTTTATTTTAAATTTGCAGTACTGCACTACTAGAAAGTACTAGATGAAGATCTCCCTGTGGGAAAATAGAAAGTTATAAATACTTTCTAGACTACTCCAGGCTTCATAAATAAGTGGAAGAAGCACCTGCATTTATTCATTCAATTAGTATATAACAAGCAAATAACTGGACATTAAATTATAAGGGTAAATATAATGCTATTCCCTGCCCTGTGGAGCTAATTTTCTAATAGAAGGGAGACTAAGTAATTGAAAATTTAATTAAATTTGGAGAGTTCATTCTAATGTAATCATACATATTGGATACTTGATATGTGTTGAATGAGTCACAGAATGAGACACTTGATCTCTGTTTTAAAGATTAGAGAAATATTTGCCTAGGGAAGAGACAATATTTGTAGTAGAAAGAATAGGAAGAGCCAAGTATGAAGGTAATAAAGTGTGTGTGTGTGTGTGTGTGTGTGTGTGTGTGTGATTTTTTTCCACTCACTAGTGTTTGCTTGAGTAACAAAGGAGATACAGCAATTTAGAACACAGAGGAGTTAGAGGGAAAGAAAGAGAAAAGGAGTAGAAATTATGTCATTTTAAAAATTGAAAGTAAAAGTGCATAAAAGAAAGGTAATTGACCGAGCCTGGTAGAGGGTTCTTTGATGATTTCTTCTTCTTCTCCCTCTGAATTTTCTTCCCTGAAGTTCCTCTAATGGACTGTTATTCATGAGTGTAAGATAGATATTCTTGCCACTTACACAAAAGAACAAAAAAGTTGAAACCTAGATTGATTACATTGCTGGACTTCAAATTTAGGTAGCTAGATTTATCAGTGAACACAGACTTAATGAGAGCTTACCGTTAAGGGTATTGTTTAGTATATCTATACATCAGAAACATTATAGGACAACTATTAGAACAGGGAAAAGGCTTGTGGTTTAAATGGAATGTTATGTTATAGAAGAAGAAGTGGCTAGAATTAATTGGTAGAATGTGGTAGGAAACATCATCCACAATTCCTAAGCTCATTTTCAAACTATATTTAAGTTAGTCATCTATATATCTCTATTGTCGAATGTACAATGTTTCACATTACAAGATGACATGACTCTATTTCTTTCAGTAAACAACTGCTATATCATATTTAAAATCATTTTTCACTGTACTTATCCTTGCATGCATACATTATAAAATCACATCTCATTTACAACATAATGAAGATGTATTTATGGGGACAAATATTATGTCTTATTTTTTTTTGTTTAAGTTCACATATAGATCTTAGATACTTTGAAATTATTTATTGCTTGTTTAGTTTGAATCTAAAGAAGCAAACTTTTGATTCCTTTAAAATTTTACTGAGTACAAGAGGAATGAAATTTGAATTTCACTTCATTTAACTACGTTGTAATTAATTAATCTAAAAATAAAACAATCAAGCTATGAAGCATAATTCATGTTTTTCTTGTTTATATGTATTTATTTTTGAGTGACAAATTAAAACAGTAAGCAGTGCTCAAATAGTTTAAATAATTCCTCCATGTATTAATACGCCATTTTATCATCTTACACAACTTAAACCACATTGTCATAGTTCATTGGGAATGTTAGTAGATAAATGAATATAATTCCTAGCTTTCTACTATAAGGGGTATGAAGAAAATAACAAAATGAATTATGTCTTAGAATACATATTTTTATCTCTAATTTGCTAATGTCCATTGCAATAGACAATCTTCTTAAAGTGGAACCATGGAAGCCAAAATTCCATGATGAAATAACTAATAAGTGACCAGGGTCTATTAAAACTTCTTGGTGTTTTGTTCACATATATGTTTCTTTGTGTTTTAATCTATATTAAATTTCTAGATAAAATAAATTTTACTACTGTATTTATACAATGAATTCCTTGTTTAAACAAATTAAAATAAAAAGTATGATTAAGAAATAAAATACTTACTTAAAATAAATGCAAGTGGTCATAAATTTGTCATGTAATGTATTACCTATTTGCATGTGCATAATCATACAAATAAAATTTAACTAAATAAAAGAATATTAAACAAAGATAACAGTTTTAAAATATAATGAACCCCAGAAATATTTGATTGAAAATATTTAAACTACCAGAAGAGTCAATATTTTCTCAATAGAATAACAAATCCTTATCTTGAACAGATTGTTATCTAAAATTTAATGGAAATATTAAAGGAACAGTGCTCAGTCTTCTTGTTATATAAGAATTGGAACATTTAAATGAGTTACAACAATGTAACACAAGAAGAGCAGCCCTGTAGGATAGAAGATCATGTAGAATTGGATATTGTAGGATCCCATATTGTAAAGTATGCTATACTTCTTACCATTTATTTTATGTTTGCTTCCCTTGCTTATACTGTAATTCCTACTGTATTTTTCCTTCACAGCTGAATGTTTTTGGTGGTTAACTTAGTTACTAAAACACATAGATGATTCATAGAAGGATTTGGCAAGAACACGTTAAGCAAGGGTAACAGGGGAATAAGGTGAAGTTTTACCACTTGTCAGGACCATTAAGCAATCAATGTTAGTGTATTTGATAGGACTCTTACTGTGCTGACTGGTTTTGGACTTCCAAGTATCATGGACACTCCAGTTTTTTTCTTATTTTCTTATTAGTTCATCAATAACTTTGTATAATGTATTATGATAATGGTAACTTCTTTGCTCTCCCATTCTTAGATTCATCCCTCTTTCTTTATGCAGCTTATTCTGTGTGCTTTAAAACAAGTCAATTTGTCCCTTTCATAGTGCAGCATGATTAATCTGCTAGTGGCTAAACCCAGCTTAATACAGTCACCTGTGAATGTGATAGTTGGTTTTTCTTAATGTTTGAATATTTCATTCACTAAACGCACCATTTTTACTATCTATTCACCACATTGTAGACAAGTCTGCTATTTCTATTTCCTGGATTTTGTAATTAAGTAGCAGTATACATGGGTGAGCAGGTTCCTCTATGGTCATTGTTTATATGGAAAATTGCAAACAGATCATTTAATCTATCAGCAATATGATATTAGAATCACAACTTTGTGTCAGATAATAGAGAATATTCACAAAGTATTTTGAAATCCTAATTGAATTTGGTTAAGAAAACAGCTAATTTAAGTTACATAAAGTTTATCTGTAACTTTAGTAAATGATGGGGTAAAATATAAAGATCATAAATGGTCACGAGAGGTAATTCAACCAGTTAAAATGTGAAAAAATACATTTACATAAAATATCAGCATCATGTATTTTGTTTGGAAGAAACTTAGTCTCTTATTAGGATATCCAGGTTTTAGGACAATCACCTATTAAGGAGAGCCCACTGTGTCTTTTAGAATGAATAAAAAATTATAACTAGAACAAATGGAAAAAGGAGGTTGGACTGATTTGATTTAGATGATTATTCATGGACACTAAGATGTAAGGAATGTTATTAGACAATGACAAGCAGGATAGTGAAAGAACATAGTCATACTCTTTCTAGTACCTCTAGTACCTTATGAAGCCATGAGGCCTTTACAGAGGTAATCAATCTAACATGTGGAACTTTTACATTACTCATACCCAATCAAAAGGGAATTCAGTTATAAATATGTCTTGATGGAAAATAATGTGTAGAGGAACAGGAGAATGTCATTTGAAAATGTCAGTAGACCTTTGAATTTATGCTGTTTCAGCCAAGGGATATTGGAAGCTAACAGCATTTGCAGAAGGGAGGAAAGGTTGTTTGCTCAATGGATTCCTAAAGAGCATGGCTCTATTGATAGCATGTTTCAGAACTGTAGCCTCTAGAATCTCTTGACACTCTCCAGTTTGCCATGCATTTTGTAATTTTGTAATAGAAGTGTCAAGAGAATACTCTAAAGAAAAAAAAAAACAACTTTGGAAACTTAGAGCAGAAGGAATTAGTAAACAAAATGACTGTGACAGCTGCTGTTCAGAGTTGTAACTTACTGATGCTTAGTGGTTGTTGTGAAGTAGAAAATTAAAATTACTAATACAAAAAAAAAAAAAAGAAAGAAAGAAAACAAATAAAATCTTTAGCTACCTTCACAGAGAGTTTTTTTGGCTCAAAAGCACAGGATGAGTAGAATTTTGAAAACTGATTGCAAGTTGGCATAGGGAATTATTGATTTATTTTGGTTGGTTTGGTTTGATTTTTAATCTTCAACTGTTTTTGCAGCATACACTTTCATTTCTTTTATGGCTCGTGTTTGTGCCATTGGCAAGTTTGTATTTGTGTTTGTGTATCTATAAGAGAAATAATTTTTTTCTTTTTCCACACAGAGGGTTAATTTTTACTTCTGTAATAAAATGTTTTAAAATAGATTACAGTCACACAGTTCTGGTTTTCATAGACAAGAAATGAACAAAGGATGCTCTGTATGTAGCTGGAAACCTAGGGTAGCATTAAACATGCTCTGGACTTCCACACATTTGAGTACTTACAATTTAAGTCTGTTTAGCTCAGGCTGATACTTTTTCTCCTAAATTTCCTAGGTGAATAAAATCCCAGAGCAAAGCAGGCAACCTGCCAATCAACCAGGCAGTGACATCTATGAAATATTTGTTCGTCTTGGCAGTCATTCTGGCACAGTGTTTGTCTTCTGGGAACAAGTGTCTGATTGACAGATATTCTTTTGATGTGGCTGGTGAACCTGATGATATTGGCTGCCATTAAGCCCCTAGTTCTTTACTAATTAATATTCTCAACCAACCTTTATGCCCTATGATTGTATACAGGGCTATTTATGTTTTGAGATGTAGTAAAGAAAGTATTGAATGTTTTTTTCTTCAATATAGTTTCTGAAATAAAAACACACATGTAGACTCTAGTTACATTTTAAGATTGATTTACACATTTTATATTAAATATTAAGCATTATATACTATTAGCAGTGCCCAGTGTATAATAAAAGGAGTAATAACGTGTAAAGATTCATTCCAGTATATAAACTGTTATGGAAAGGGTGAGAGAAGCACATTATATATTACTTTCCCTCACTGTCTTTCTAAGCCCAAAGCTTGAGAAAAAAACTGCAGGGTTTATTTAACAAAATAGTACCTAAATTGTTTTACAGGCATTTGAAGGTCTAATCATGATGATTCATTAGAATCTGGGGAAACATTTTTACTTGTATTTAATTTTATTCTTTCCATTTTAAACTTATGTTGTGTTGAGCTTTATGATATACTTAATAATGCATTAACATGTGGCTATAATTTATAAAAAATAAAGATCATATATTGTGAAACATGACTCTCTTTTAAATGTGGAAATAATATTGCTAGGTTGGTAAACCTTTCTCAGTATTAAAGTAGTTAGTATATGTACCACATTTAAAATGTGTAATATAGTAAGGTAGTACTGTATAAGGATTAAAATAGTCTGTTGCAGAAGTTATATCAACTCATCTTACAGAAAAAAGAGGGGGCAAAACTGCTCAATGAATGTGATCAATTATTATTGAAAATAATCCTCAGTCACCAAGAAGTTTGGACAAATGAGTTACATTACTGTCCTTGAGAATATGAAAAATGACCCCATATCAAGCACACCAGGTTATCAAGTTAACAGTAAAAGCTTATATAACTGCACAATGAAATATGAAAAGAAAAAATTGAGTAATAGAAAGTGAATAATAGATACAAAGATGGTCAAAGTGATGATTAGATATTTTTTTTAAATCTGGCATAGGATTTTTTGAGCAGCAAAGTATGTAACAATGACTACAGATACATGATTCCCCTAAAAGAGGATTCTGAGAATGGCAAAACCTGGCTTATACACTAGTTTATCTTTTTAATTTTATATTATTTTATTGGATATTTTATTTATTTACATGTTAAATGTTATCCCCTTTCCCTGTTTCCCCTCCAGAAAAGCTCTATCCCATTCTCCCTTCCTCTGCTTCTAAGAGGGTGCTCCACCACCTACCCACCCTCTCCTGCCCTACACTGAGGCATCAAGCCTTCACAGACTAAAGGCCTCCCCTCACATTGATCCCAGACAAGGCCATCCTCTGCTACATATGCAGCTGGAGCCATGGGTCCCTCCATGTGTACTCTTTGGTTGGTGGTTTAGTCCCTGGGAGCTCTGGGGAACCTGGTTGGTTGATATTGTTGTTCTTCCTATGGGGTTGCAAACCCTTCAGCTCCTTCAGTCCTTTCTCTAATTCCTCCAATGGGGACCCAGTGCTCAGTCCAGTGGTTGGCTGCGAGCATTCCCTCTGTATTTGTCAGGCTCTAGCAGAGCCTCTCAGGAGACAGCTATATCAAGCTCCTGTCAGCATGCATTTCTTGGTATCTACAATAGTATCTGGGTTTAGTGACTGTATATGGGATGGATCCCCAGGTGGGGCAGTCTCTCCATGGCCTTTCCTTCAGTTTCTGCTCCACATTTTGTCTCCATAGTCTATCTTTGGAATCAACCTTTTGTATAGCTTACCACCAGTGAAGGTGTCCATGAAAATATGCTTAAAAACATCTCTCTAAACTAATATGGCTGATTTAAAATGAGTCTTATTTGTGAAAGTTAGTAGAAATGAAGATTCTGATTAATACTTCATAAGACTTATGAAATAAAGAACAGATTTTCTAAGGCCTATTGATATTTGAAATCAACTAATAAACAAAAACACTAGATTGGATAAGCCAGATAAAAATGTTACCAATGTGTTGATTTGTTTACTTTGGTTTGTTTTTTTTCATTTTTCATTTTTGAGCTAAGAATCAATCTGAGGTTTGTATACCTACATGGCAAATATTCTCCTATGGAACTCCAGCTTCAGCTTAGTAACATTTAGAACCCTTTTGTTGCCAAGAAACTATGAATGTCCTATACATAGAAGCTGCTCTTCTTTATAAAAGTCATAGAAAATTCAGAAGAACTATGGGAACTTAAACATGTGATATGATTGATATTAAAAAGAAATTCCTAAGTAATCTTCAACAACAGAACTGGCATGATTGACTACCCAGTTGATAATTTTCAAGTTTGTGTAAAATGGATCGTTGGGAATATACCACAAATTAACCTAAGAATTGTAAGAGAAATTTTAAGAAAAGTGAAATGATATGGTTTTTTACACACTGAGGAGTGGGGGACTTTTCTTATGTAAAGTTTGCTGTGTTTTTACTTGCTTTACTAACTACTCTTCTGTCTCTTGGTTTTGATTCACTCTTTTTTTTCTCCGCTTTTTAAAAATTGGATATTTTTTCTTTATTTACATTTCAAATGTTATTCCCTTTCCCTGTTCCTCTGCCTCCTGAAAGCCCTATCCCATCCCCCCTGTTTCTATGAGGGTGTTCCCCACCCACCCACCCACTTCTTCCTCCCCACCCTCAAATTTCCTTACACTTGAGCATCGAGCCTTCACAGGACCAAGGATATCTCCTCTGATTGATGCCAGATAAGGAAATCCTCTGATACATATGCAGCTGGAGCCATGCATTCCTCCATGTATACTCTTTGGTTGGTAGTTTAGTCACTGGGAGCTCTGGGAGATCTGGTTTCTTGATATTGTTCTTCCTATGGGCTTGCAAACCCCTTCAGCTCCCTCAGTTCTTTCTCTAACTCCTCCATAGGGGTCCCCATTGGAGACCCTATACTCAATCCAATGGTTGTCTGCGAGCATCCCCTCTATATCTGACAGGCTCTGGCAGAGCCTCTCAGGAGACAGCTATATCAGGCTCCTGTCAGCAATCAGTTCTTGGTATCAGCAATAGTAATTGCATTGAGTGACTGCATATGGGATGGATCCTCAGGTGGAACAGTCTTAACATTTAGGTATTGACTACTGTAAATTCAATCTCATACCACCTATTTTTCTAGACTTGTTTACTTGATAATTTACTCTAATTCAAAGGATATCAATTCCATACATGTTTAGATTTTTTTCTCAATTTATTGTTCTATTTATTCTCTCAACTGACATTTAATTGTCTATACATTATGTGTGTTTGGCTATTTTTCATGCTGTAAATATGTTTGTTTTCCTGATTTAAATATCTTCTTATATTTATATTGAACATAATAAATGAAACTAAGAAAATGGTTCATGATATAAACCACTATCTTTTCTTTAATCTCCCATATTAAGCTTTCTGATAATCTATGTTTTGTATTTCAAACAGATATGAAATTATACTTTTTTTTGTTTTCAACCTTAATTCAGACATTCATTCAAAATAGTCTTATCCTTTTCAGTAACAATAGCTTAGGCAATAATGTGTTGCTCTTTTCTTATCATTAATGTTATGCTTTTCAGTTTGTTAGGCTATTTGATACTAAATGTATTTCCCAGATTCACTTTCCATGGTTAGGTTTCTTTTATTCTACACTAATGACTTTTGTTCCTGGCAATAACACTTTATATTATTATCTAATCTTTAGTTCTAGAATTGTATGCCAATAAGTCCTAAATGGATATAATATACAAAGTTCAAGGTAATTTTGCATTTATATGTGTTTAAACTATCTCACTATCAGAATACAGTGAAAGAAATATTTCAAAAATGCTGAAATGTATTTTAATATGTCTACACATACTATTTTTTTTATCTTATAAGAGTCTGATTTATTATCTTATGTTTTAATGTAATTACTTAAAAACTAAACAGATTTATATGTTACAAAAAAATCAACATTTAATAGAAGGTTTATACTACCAAAATTTTCCTTTTTCTTTCTCTACATCAGAATCCTTTACTTTTTGTTGGATCTGTGTCAATCTATCTTACTTTGTGATAAATCAAATCGTGTAATGAAAAGCAAAGACTGTGTTAGATAAAAAGAGGAACCAATATCAAATGTTCTTCACTGGTCATATATGGCATTATTTGTGTATGAAAGAGCAAAAGATGAAAATTGATTTTAAAAGTTTAAATACACAGTAAATATGGGGAATAGAAAAGAGAAACACATTTGATGAGAGAGTAGAAATTCATTTGCAGACTAACAACTGATAAAAATATGGAGAATTGAGTAGGTTTAGAAAATTATCCCTATTATGCAGTAATTAAGGAGCATAGTAGGTTAATGCTGCTACTCATTGTAATATTAGACTCACAGAAATATTCATAATTTCTTAAAATTAGGTTATGAAATAGCATTATTTCCAATGAAAGTAAATGAGTACTCACTATGTCATTTAAGTGTATTGTAATTTACTCTTTAGTTGACATATAGTCTGATATTATGTAGATTTTTAGATGTGATGTAGTTCAAGATTTGTAGTATCATCTGTTAGCTATTCTTTATTTAATTTCTTGAGTTGGATGTAATAAAATTTTTGAGGAACGCCAAACGTGGGAATTTCTCTAGGGCAAATTATTTGAGGATAAAAATATTGAAATAGTTGGACTTACACTTATTGAAGAAAATCAACAGAACATTGAAATCAAGGGATATGTATGAATAGTGTGCACATCCTGGATCAAAAAATATAAGTGAAAATAAGCTGGGTACAGTCACACACCTATAGTCCCAGTACTACAGATGCAGAGGTTGGAGGTTTTGAAAGTGGGCTCCTTAGTAAATAGAATGAGTAGAAGGTCATCCAGGGATAAACAGCAATACCCAATCTCAGAAAAGTATAACTAAGCAAATAATAAATGCATAAATAACATCTATAAAGTATAAGTATTTTTAAAACTTAGAGTAATTTTAATAATAACTATTTTAGAATAGTTTAAATCAATGTTTAGTGTAGAAATTGTATTGTGTTTGAGCAAAAGATGACATCAATGTTGAGAAATTTATAGCAAAATAGTACTGAGTGACAAAGTGTGATAATGTCTGAAACATATTTTTCAATAGTTAAAATGTAAATATATCAAAAGAAAGGTTAAGATGGAGAAAGAAATGTCAAAATATCAAAACAACTGAAGCTAAATAAATGGTATAGAGACATTTATTGTACTGTTCTTAAAATTATTTTGTGGACTGTAAGATATGTAAGTAAATGATATATGTAGAATGCAGCAATTTTCACTGTGTGCTCTGTTATTTTTATGCAAACCACAACCATCTAGCTTGCTATTAATTTTAATAGCCTCTTAATTAGTTCCACTCTCTTCACCTCATTTTCTCCATACAACAGTCTAAGTAGATCACTTAAACATGATGTGAATTCTGTTCACACTTCCAGTTGCATGCTAAGAATACAAGTCAAGTCCCTAAGACTACCCTTAGTCTTGTTCATATTTGTAAAATCATACTCTTGCCACTGTCTAATATGTTTTTGTCAAAATTCAGATGATAAAATTCTATTAGACAACATGATATTAGGGAACATAGCTGTTGAAAACACTGTTGACGTATGACAGTTGGAGATCTCATTAATGGTTTCCTGTAACATTGACAACTTTATATGAGGCTATAATGAGAAGATGGATTGGCACCACAATTTGACAGTCTGACACTCACACCAGAAACTTTCAAAGACTTTCCAGATTTTTTTTTAAAACAACAAAAATAACAAAACAACATCCAAAGCTCTGCTGTTTGTTAGTCAGCAGAAGAGATGACTATAGTAATTTGAATGACCAGGACTATTTTTACTTAGAATTCTCATGTACTGAAAGTCATTTTACATGTTTCTTTGGCTCATTGGTGTGTGTGTGTGCATACATATCTTCATGAGGTTATAATTTGTGTTCCAAGATAAGTTATATAGAGTCTCAATTTCTTAATATTTAGTCATTTTTATCATTGTTTGATTAAAGATATATCTATATCTATAATAGATAATTATAATTGATATTATGTATCAATCTTCATATCTATCTATAATGGATAAGTCTCTAGAATGAGTAGAGAGAGGCACATTATTTACTAGTTCTGAATGATCTTCTAGTTAGATTTAATTAATTCTCACAGCAAATTATAGATTCTAGTAGTACAAAATTCAATTCCCAGCCCTGGGAGACAGAAACCAGAGGCTCTGTGGGGCTCACTGATCAGCTAATCTAGACTAAATAGCGATCTCCAGACTGATGAGTGATCCTGTTTCAAAGGAGGTAGATATTGTTATGGAGAATGACATTGGAGGTTGTCCTCTAGCCTTCACATATGTATAAGTACACATGTATACACAATACCCTTCATGTATATTCACACCCACACCAATATTCACATGTGCACCATATACATAGACAAATACTCACACACATACACACCATACACACAGACAAATACACACACACACATACACACATACAGAGACACACACAAAGATAGGGAAAAACTGATTAGCAGCATATATTTACTTTCATTTAATGTTCTTCAAAATTTAAAATTTTTCTGACCTTTTCTCATAGAGGAAATCTACATTTCCTCTATACTAAAGACCCATTCATATGTAGGGAAATCCCACTAATTTTTTATTTAGTTTAGAGCAAACTGCTCCTAACTAAAATGAATTTATGCAGCAATGCTTTTTGATATATAAATTTTTATCTAAGTTTTGGGTTATTTGGGTTGTTGGTGTCTAACTTTTGGATATTAGTCCTGTGTGAGATGCAAGGTTGGTAAAGATCATTTCCCAATCTGTGGGTTGCTGATCTGTCTTATTGACAGTGTCCTTTGCCTTACAAAACACTTTGCAGTTTCATGAGGTCCCATTTACCAATTGTTTATCTTAGAGTCTGAGCCACAGGTGTTCTGTTTAGGAACTTGTCTCCTGTGCCAATGTGTTCAAGGGTATTTGTCCCTTTCACTTGCTTCTATGAGACTTAGTATATCTGATCTTACATTGAGGTCCTTAATCCATTTAGAATTGAGTTTTGAACAGGGTGATAAATATGGAACTATTTTAAGTTTTTAGTTCAGATTACCAGTTAGACCGGCACCATTTGTTGAAGATGCTTTCAGTTATCCATTGTATAGTTTTTTTTTTTAATTTTTATTTTTAATTTTTTTTCACCAAATCAAAAAAATTTAAAAAGCATTCAAACAGAATAAAATGAAAAGAAACAAACAAGCAAAATACCAAGGGTCAGATATACTTATACAAGAATTCTATAGAGCCTTCAAACAAGCAATACTTTTTGAGTTATGTTTAAAAAAATTCAGAACCACAATAAGCTCCTTCACAAAGCAAATAATATTGAAATAGTGAAATCAAGTGTAAACCCAACAAAAATATATAAATTATAGTCCAGTTTTGTCTTCTTTATAAAATATCAAGAGTCCATAAGTGTGTGCCTTTATTTCTGGGTCTTTGGTTTAATTCCATTGATGAACACATCTGTTTCTTTACCTATACAATATACTTTTTAAATCACTGTTGCTCTGTAGTACAGCTTGAGGTCAGGGATGGCGAATTCTTAGGAAGTTTGTTTATTTTTCAGAATAGTTTTGGCTATCTTGTGTTTTGTTTTGTTTTCCATAAGAACTTGGAATTGTGTTGGGATTTTGATGGGCCTTAAAATGAATTTGTAGATTTCATTTGGTAAGATCATTTTCACTATGGAAGTCCTACCTATCATCATGGGAGATATTTCCAACTTCTGATATCTTCTTCAGTTCATCAGGGAAACGGAAACCACAACAACTCTGAGGTTTCATCCTACACCAATCAGAATAGCTAAGATAAAAAACTCAAGAGATACCATATGATGATGAGGATATGAAGCAAGGGGAACACTCCTTCACTGCTGGTGGGAGTGCAAACATGTACAAACAACCACTTTGGAAATAAATCTGTGTCCTGAGGGCTCCAGGCCGGTCCCTCAGAGCAGAAGTGGAAATCAATCTGGCTTTTTCTCAGAAAACTGGGGATAGTTCTACCTCAAGACTCAGCTATATCACTCCTGGGCATATATCCAAAAACACTGCTACAACATCTCACAAAGGAACATGCTCAACTAAGTTCATAGCAGCTTTATTCATAATAGCAAGAAACTAGAAACAACCTAGATGTCATACTCAACTGAAGAATGGATAAAGAAAATGTGGTACATCCACACAATGGAATACTATTCAGCTATTAGAAACCAAGAAGAGATGGGGAAGGATTGTGGGAGGGGTGACTGGGACGGGTTATAAAGTGAATAAGCAAAAAAATAAATAAATAAATAAATAAAATAAAATAAAAAAAAGAAACCAAGACATCATGAATTTTGCAGGCAAGGGGATGGAACTTGAGAATATCACTCTCAGTGAAGCAACTCAGCCCCAAAGGACATGCATGCATGGTATATACTCACTTATGAATTAATATAAACTATAAAATACCAGACACCCATGTTACACTCCACAGACTCTGAGAAACTAAACAAGAAGGGAGGCATAAGTAAGGATGCTTGAATCTCACTTAGAAGGAGGAATAGATGAGAAGGAGGGGGGATGGAGATGGAAATGGGTATTCAGGATCAGGTGTTGGGAAGGACAGGAGAGATGTCTGGATGGCCAGGAAAATGAATGGAGACCTGTAACTGATGGGGGTGAGGAAGTAGGAGGCATCTCTAGGACAAGACATGGTCTGGAACAAGGGAGACACCCAAAAATCAATGGGGTGACCGTAGCTTTGACTCATGACATTGGGGATATCAAACCTGAAAAGGCCATCTCCTATATCCACACAGGAACGTCAGTGGAGTGATAGAGACACCAACCCACCCACAAAACTTTCAACCCCAAATTTATCCTGTTTACAAGTAATGCAGGCACAGGGGAGGGAGAAGAGCCTAGAGGAATGGCTAACCAATAACCTTCCCAACTTGAGACCCATCCTGTGGGCAAGCAACAATCCTTAACACTATTAATGGTACACTGTTATGCTTGAAGACAGGAGAAATTTGTCCTCTGAGAGGCACCACCCAGAAGCTGACTCAGACTTACACAGGCACCCACAGCCATATAGTGGATAGAGCTTTAGAATTCTTATAGAAGAG
Source organism: Mastomys natalensis (assembly GCA_021653895.1). NCBI lineage: Eukaryota > Metazoa > Chordata > Mammalia > Rodentia > Muridae > Mastomys > Mastomys natalensis. The sequence continues at coordinate 27,239 of JAJTUV010003521.1, forward strand.
TAAAAGGAAGGATTTCTGGCCTGAAGGGGATAGGAACTCCATAGGAAGATCAACAGAGACAACTAACCTGAACCCTTGGGTCTCTCAGAGACTGAACCACCAATCAAAGAATGTGCTTGGAGTGGACCTAGGCCTCCATGCTCATATGTAGCAGATGCGCAGCTTGACCTTCATTGAGTCCTAAGCAGCTGGAATGGGGCCTATCCTAAAAGATGTTGCCTGTATGAGATACATTGTACTAGCTGGTCTGCCTTGTCTGGCTTCAGTGGGAGAAAATGCCACTAGACTTGCAGGGACTTGAAGTGCCAGGGTAGGGGGCATACCCAAGGAGGTCCACCTATGCAGAGAAGGGAACAGGGGAGGAAAGAAGAATTGTGGGAGGGTTTGACTGGGAGGGGGCAGTGATCAAGATGTAAAGTAAATAAGTAAAAAGAAATTAAATTTAAAAAAGAAACATAACTGTAAAACCAGACACATTTGATTGCTGTTCTCTATTTGTGAGGAAAAGATTGAATATAGTACTTTTAGGTTGGTGGTTCTGAGTGGTCTCTGAATCTAGTGTTCCTGGCTTTTATTCATGCCTTTGTACTTTGGCAACTAGGAAACATCCACTCTTGTCAGATACTTACATTCTCTTTGCTTCTGTTTTCTTGCCTGTGACATGACTTAGGATCTTAAGACTTTAAACATTTTAAAATATTTATTTAGGGCTAGAGAGATGAATCAGTGGTTAAGAGCACTAGCTGTTCTTCCAGGAGTCCTGAATTCAATTTTCAGCAATCACATGCAGGCTCATAATCATCTATAATGGGATCTGATGTCCTCTTCAGGCATGCAAGTATACATGAAGAGAGAGCGCTCATATGCATGAAATAATTACATAAATATTAAAAAATATTTAAAATAAAATATTTATTAGTAACTTTTTATATGCTACAAATTGAACTAAATCATCATATTTGCTAGTGCACTTAACAACACATGCAAGAATCTAAGATTATACAATTAAAGAAGTATAGGTTTGTCACTTTATAATGACTAGAAATTGTAACATAAGACTATTTTTGAGATGGACAAGATACACATCATGATTTACAAAGGCTACCTAAAGAAGTTTTGTTCTTATTTCAAGACTGATGTCAAAATTTAGTTATGCTAAGTATTCTGTATTCCAAGAAAGAGTGATGGCATTGTTGTGGAGGCTTAAACGGTTTTAAGATGAGGTTTAAAAAGATATTATCTGTTTTCTTTTGTTTTTCATGATACAAATGAAAAAAATTATATTTATATAGTAAGCAAGTGTCAACAGTCAACTTAAATCCAAAAACAACTAGCAACCTTGGGACTGAGAAAAAGGTAGGTGTCTTCCTTCAGGGTGTTCATCAGGGAGTGAATGGTGGCATGTCTATAGCACACATGGCAGTGGCCAGGGATTTCATGATCAGTGCAACAGTTACCAGGGCATACACTGGATCACCTGTGGGAGGAGAAAGCCCAATCTTTGATTGTGGTGTTATGGTATCTACATTGGTAATCTGTGTTGTTTTTGTGATAGGCTCAAATGAAGAAAAACATATAAAATAAATCTTGTAGCTATTATAAGTTTTTGAATTCTTGGATTGCAAAAATTCTTTTTTATTGATCGATTATTATAAATTTTATAGTCAATCAAAAGAGCAAAATTTCCAGAGTATAGAAAGCATCACTACATAATACTGTTTAAATTATAACTATCCATGTTCAATGCTTTTAATTTAAATACTTGTCTATGACTTCTATTTTTCTTTCTCAGTATCACTTACTTTTTATCATTTTCACTGTTCATTAGTATATGTATCAGATAGTGGAAGAAAAGCAATGAAAAGATGTCAAAACAGATTAAATTATTTTATTATTCATGACCAGGTCTCAAAAATCGTCTCAAAGAGGAGATTTTAATTTAATTTCTGAATGAATATTTTAAATCATCTCAGTATTAGCTGATACCTTCATACCATAGAATAAGAATCATTGTTTGTAAAATTATGACTTTTACTCTTTATATTTGCTACTATAAATAACAATGTTTTCTAAATATTCATTTCATTCCTTTTCAACTCAACAATCTTATTAAGATTTCCATTTTAATAGCAACAGATGAGCTACCACTGAATAAGCCTGATAAGTTTATTTTGGTAATTCATAAAGTTTTTGAACCAAATATGGAGTCTATATTATAAACTTTAAATGATAAAACAATATAGTAAACGGTTATAAAACATATATTAATGGGTGATGGGTACAAATAAGTAAAGGTATACTAGTAATAAAATAAGAAAATATGAAAACACTTTGAGATACTTTATCAATGTAAAAATATATAACTATGGCATTTCACATTTGAGATTGAGTTGCCAAGAGACTAAAATGGTTAGGTATAGTTTCTTTGCCTTTATAAAGAATAGAGTAGGCCAGATCAGCAGCCTGATACCCTCTAACAAGCTACAGCCTGCTTACTTTCCAGGAGGTCCACAGTAACCAAAGACACAGGTGAGGATCACGCAAATATATCTATACCATCTGGGACACCTGTGAATACTGGGACACCCACAGAGCCCAGCTACTGCAAGCACCCCACCCCCAACTCCATTTTCCTTCCAGACTGCTTCCCCATCCGGGGCCAGATCAGAGGCCCAATACTTGCCTACATGCTACAGCTGAATGCCTTCCAGGATGTCCTCAATAACCAGGGACACAAAAGACATGCTCTAACCTGAGACACAAAAGGCCCACCCTAACCAGAGAGAGTACTGCCTGCCTCCAAGGAGACAGGTACTAACCCAAGTCACAGAACTCTAACTGCCTCCAAGGAGGCAGGCTCCAGTCAGAGATATCCAGGTCAGTTAACACCAGACAAACTAGATGGCCAGATGCAAGCACAAGATCATAAGATCATAAGTCACAGAACCCAAAGCAATTCAGCACAACCAGAAGCCAGTTCTCCCATCACAGCAAACCCTGGATACCACAACATGCCTTAAAAGGAAGATGATGACCTAAAACCCCATCTCATGAAGATGATAAAGGCCTTTAAGGAGGATATAAAGAACTCCCTTAGTGAAATACAGGGAAACACAGGCAAAAATGTAGAAGCCCCTGAAGAGTAAACAAATGAATTCCTTAAAGAAATACAGGAAAGTATAATTAAGCAGGTGAAGAAATTGAACAAAATGGTCCAAGAACTAAAAATGGAAATAGAAACAATGAAGAAAACATAAACAGAGGCAACCTTGGAGAGGGACAACATAGGAGAGAGATCAGAAGCTACAGATGCAAGAATCACAAACAATACAAAAGACAGAAGAGAGAATATCAGGCATAGAAGATACCATAGAAAATATTGACACATGGGTCAAAGAAAATACAAAGTGTAAAAAGCTCCTAACCCAAAATATTCAGGAAATTAAGAACATAATGAAAAGAGCAAACTTAAGAATAATAGGAATAGAAGAGGGGAAGGATACCAACTCAAAGGACAAGAAAACATCCTCAACAAAATCATAGATGAAAACATCCCTAACCTAAAGAAGGTGAGGCCATAACATACAAGAAGCCTTCAGAACATCAAAAGGTTGGACCAGATAAGAAAAATCCTCCCATCACATGATAATCAAAACACTAAATTCACAGAACAAATGAAGAATATTAAAAGCTGTGATGTAAAAAGGCCAAGTAACATATGAAGGCAGACCTATCACAATTACACTAGACTTTTCAACAGAGACTCTAAAAGCCAGAAGATCTTGGACAGAAATCATACAGACCCTAAGAGAACACAAATGCCAGGCAAGGATACGATATCCATGAAAACTCTCAATCACAATAGATAGAGAAAACAAGATACTTCATGACAAAACCAAATTTAAATAAAATATCTTTCTACTAATCTAGCTCTACAGATTATACTGGAAGAAATCTCCAACACAGAGAGGGTAACTATACACAAGAAATTAAACATTTCTCAACAATCCCAAAAGAAGAGACTCATACACACATAATAGCACATCCAGCAACAAAAATAACAGAAACTAACAATCATCTGTCTTTAATATCTCTTAATATCAATGGACTCAATTCCCCAATAAAAAGACAGGCTAATAGACTGGATTCTTAAATAGGAGCCAGGATTTGCTAGATACAAGAAATATACCCCTGTGACAAAGATAGACACTACCTCAGAATAAAAGCCTGGAAAAAAAGTTTTCCAAGAAAATGATCCCAAGAAACAACCTGGAGTTGCCATTCTAATATCAAATATGATAGACTTTTCAACCAAATATTATCAAAAGAGATGCAGAACACTTCATATTCACAAAGGAAAAATCTACCAAGAGGAAGTCAGAATTCTAAACATCAATGTCTAAAATGCAAGGGCACTCACATTCATGAAAGGAATTTTAATGAAGCTCAGAACACACATTGATCCTCACACAATAATAGTGGGAGACTTCAACACCCCACTTTCAACAATGGATAGGTCATTGAGACAGAAACTAAACAGAGACAACAGATACATAGTAAAACTAACAGAAGCTATGAACCAAATGGAATTAACAGATATCTACAGAACATTTTACCCTAAAACAGGAGAATATAATTTCTCAGGACCTCATAGAACCTTCTCCAAAATGACTATATAACTGGACTAAAACAAGACCTCATCAGATATAAGAAAATTGAAATAACCCCCTGCTTTCTATCTGATCACCACGAACTAAGTCTGGTTGGTCTTCAGTAACAACAAAAACAATTGAAAACCCACATATTCATAGAAATTGACAACTCTCAGCTCAATGATAACTTGGTCATGGAAGAAATAAAGAAACCAAAGATTTTATAGAATTCATAGAAAATTAAGATACCTCACACTCAAACTTATGGGACACAATGAAAACAGTGTTAAGAGGAAAATTCATAGCACTAAGTGCCTTCAGAAAGAAACTGAAAGATCCAATACAAGCAACTTCATAATACCCCTGAAAGCTTTAGAACAGGAAGAAGCAAACACACCTAAGTGGAGTAGATAGCAGGAAAGAGTCAAACTCAGGGCTGAATTCAACCAGTTACAAAGAAAACTATACAAAGGATCAAAAAACAAACAAAAAGCAAAGCAAACAAACAAGCAAGCAAAAGCCAAGAACTGGTTCTTTGAAAAAAATCAACAAAATATGTAAAAGCCTAGCCAAACTAACTAAAAGGCAGAAAGATAGTATTCAAATTAACAAAATAGGAAATGAGAAGGGGGGCATAACAACAGAAACTGAGGAAATTTTTAAAAAAATCATCAGAATATACTATAAAAAGCCTGTACTCTAGAAAACTGGAAAATATAGATGAAATGGATAATTTTCTAGACAGATACCACATACCAAAAGTTAAATGAAGATCAGGTAAACTAACTAAACTGTCCCATAACTATTAAAGACATAAAAATAGTCATTAAAAACCTCCCAACCTAAAAAAGCCCAGGGCCAGATGATTTTAGTGCAGAATTCTACTAGCTTCAAAGAAGAACTAATACCAACATTCCTCCACAAAATAAAAACAGAAAGAATACTACCCAATTTATTCTATGAAGCTTCAGTTATTCTAATTCCTAAACCACGCAAAGACCCAACAATGAAAAAGAACTTCAGAGCAATTAAACTTATGAATATCCATGCAAAACTACTCAATAAAATCTTCACAAACAGAATCCAAGAACACATCAAAACCATCATATACCATGATCAAGTAGTGCTTCATACCAGGGATGCAGGGATGGTTCAATATACAAAAATCCATCAATGTAATACACTACATTAAAAAAACTCAAGGAGAAAAGCTGCAGGATCATCTCATTAGATGCTGAAAAAGCCTTTAACAAAATATAACACCCCTTCCTGTTAAAAGTTTTAGGAAGATCAGGAATTCATGACACAAACCTAAACATAATAAAATCAGAGTATAGCAAACCAACAGCCAACATCAAATTAAATGGAGAAAAAATTGAAGCAATCCCACCAAACCCAGGGATGAGCCAAGGCTGCCCACTCTCTCCCTATCTATCAATATAGTACTCAAAGTGCTAGCTAGAGCAATTAGACTGCAAAAGGAGATCAAGAGGATACAAATTGTCAAGGAAGAATTCAAGCAATCACTATTTGCAGATGATATGATAGTATACCCAAGAGACCCAAAAATTCCACCAGAGAACTTCAACAGCTGATAAACAACTTCAGCAAAATGGCAGGATAAACTTTAACTCAAACAAATCAGTAGCCTTCCTTTATACAAATGATAAACATACTGAGAAAGATATTAGGGAAACAATACCTTTCACAATAGCCATGAATAGTATAAAAACGTCTTGGTGTAACTTACCCACAAGTGAAAGATCTGTATGACAAGAAATTCAAATATCTGAAGAAAGAAATCGAAGACCTCAGAAGATGGAAACATTTCCCATGCTCATGGATCTTTAGGATTAACATAGTAAAAATGACCATTTTACCAAAAGCAATATACAGATTTAATGCAATCCCCACCAAAATTCCAACTCACTTCTTCACAGAGATAGAACAATTCTCAACTTCCTCTGGAATAACAAAAAAATGAGTAGAGCAAAAACCATTTCTATATGTTGATGAAGTATGGTTTATAATAATACTTTTGCAAAGGGTTTGATTAAATTTTGTACATGTTCTGAACAGTCAAATTTATAAAACATACAATAAACCCCTATAGTGTTAGAGGTTCAACATATTATATATTCTCAGTTTCCTCTATTCAATTAAGTATACTAATATGAGTGTAATAAGAAAAACAATATTTTCCATGAGAAAGAATAGTAAAAATTACCAATATTTTTAAAATAGTACACTATAAAATAATTAATACACTGTAATAAAGTAGGGAATTTCTGAAGTTTGAGACACAGAAAAGATGTATTTTAATTTTAAATATTAGTATTCTGGTGATTTTGATCTGTTGACTGTGAATGTTTTTATACTGTGAAAAGGATACCCAGGAAAGGCACTCTCAACTAGTTGTTTATCACAAAAGATAAACATATAATAAGACAATTCATAACAGAACTGTATTTTGCTTGATAACCTTTCCTGGAAAATTGTAAATAACTTTATTGCAATATTTACCCAACTTTTCCTACTTGAAAAACAAATCACATTTAAAGACTTAAAACAAAATAACAAGAACACAAAAGAAGACAAAATATTCAGCTTATATACAGTAATATTTGCATTATATATTTTTAACTTTATTTTAAAATTACTGACCAGTATTTGTTATCTTATTCACATTAGCAAAGATTAAAAACCTTAAACACATATTATTTCTAAGGCAGTCTTCACTAATAATCAATATCCAACAATAAACATTCATTTAACTCACTGTCTACGTTATAGAAATGAACTTACTATTTTCCCTTTAATTCATCAGCTTTTTACTATTTATTATAAATATATACACATGATAAGAAAAATTTCAACTTTTTTCTCTTTATTGATTTTACCAGTGGATATAATTTAATAAACATGGGCACACTTCAACTATGATGAATTAATTTGTTGTGTATAGTTAATGAAGATAACTAAATTTTTTCGAACATACAGTTACTTGTATATATATATGTATACATATACATATATATCAAAGTACTTTTTAATAATGATTCATTTCTTAGCATCAGTGAGACGTTTTAAAAGTAAAGTACAGAGCTTCATCTCTACTTCTTATCTTTCATAGGGCAGGAAAGTATTCTACATCCTACAAGGGAGAAATATAACCATCAGTGTTACCCAACTGTGAGCTCTAGAATTTTGACCTTTTGTGTACTTAGGTACTTAGGATTTGAACTTGGATCATGTTTACATGGTATGATGTTTCAAGTGACTATGTTACCCAAAGTCGCACATATCTGAACACTAGATTCCCAGTTAGTGAGAATATTTGAGGAGATTGTGGAAATATTAGCAGGAAGAAGCTTGTTGGAGGAAGTACATCATTGATGGTAGACTTTGTAAGATAGAAGGCCAATACTGCTTCCCCTTTGTACTCTCTGCTTCATGTTTGTAGTCCAAGAGGTGATTTCCTAGGTTCCAGTTCTGGGTGTCTTCTGCCATGCCCCCACCCATCATTTAGGATTCTTCCTCTGAAACTGTTTATCATAGCAATGAAAAAGAACACAACAAACGTCTTATGCTAACATTCCAAGATGTCAGTGCAGTGCTTTCTTTGATGTGCCTAATCCTTTTAGAGACTTCTTGTCTCAGGGAAGGAAGACACTGGGAGGAGTGAGATGAAGGGGGGAAGGTGATTAGGGGATCACCCTTTCAGAGGCAAAGTGGAAAGAGGATGGGGTGAAGAACTCCAGGAGCTGGGACCTGGAAGGAGGCAACATTTGAAATGTAAATAAATAAAATAATTTAATAAAGATAAATAAAATAAAAATGACAGTAACAAATATGAAATGCAGTATCCTAGATTCAGACAAGCAACAAATGCTTTCTCTCATATGCAGATACTATGCTTTTATGTTTTTGATGCACATAAACATGTATAGAAAGAGGTACATTTTAAAAGAAGAGGGGAACAGTAGAGAGGGATATAAGAAACTGTAGTGGCTTTGGGGGAAAGGCATATAATACAATAGTTTGTGACATGAAAGCATGAGAGAGTCTACTTGGAACAGTACAAAGGACAACGAAGAGGTAAGGAGGGGACACTGTATGAACTATAAGAGGAAGATCAATGTAAAACATTTAGATTAACATTTCATTTTCTTATTTTTTTTAATTTGGTTTTATTTTTTGAGACAGGGTTTCTCTGTGTAGCCCTGGCTGTCCTGTCCTGTAGACCAGGCTGGCCTCGAACTCAGAAATCCGCCTGCCCTCTGCCTCCCAAGTGCTGGGAATAAAGGCGTGCGCCACCACTGCCTGGCGAAGTTTTTTTTTTTTTTTTTTTTTTTTTTTTTTTTCATAATGAAAATCATTAACTTAAAAATAATAAAAATAATGATGTCAAAAAGATTTGCTTTTAGGTAAAGATAAATTGATATTTAATTAAGCAAGTTAGAATTAATTTAAGATATGGGTACCAGAAAAATTCTAGGGCATATGTTCATGGGCATACTATAGAACATGAGTGAAACATCAAAAGCAACCCTAGTATAGCATGAATTTATACAATATACATGTAGTAAGTTTCCAGATATTGAGAAATCCAAACCAATGCAATTTTCTTTAAATTTCATAATCTGTTTTCTTCTCAGTTGAATAAAATTTTCTACACAGATCTACCTCCATGGGCTGAACCTAGGCCTCCCTGCACATATGTTGTAAATGTGCAGCTTGGTTTTCATGTAGGTCTCAAACATCTGGAGTGGGGGCTATCCCAAAACATGCAGCCTGTATATGGAGTATGGTCTTCTAAAAAAAAAAAAAAAACAGTTATTCAGTTATTCATGGAATATTATTTTTTAATATCTCTTGTATTCAGTTTGCAACTACTTCATTGAGAATTTTTTGTATGTATACTCATGAGGGATACTGGACTATAATTCATTTATTTTTGTTGGGTTTACACTTGATTTCACTATTTCAATATTATTTGCTTCGTGAAGGAGCTTATTGTGGTTCTGAATTTTTTTTTAAACATACTCAAAAAGTATTGCTTGTTTGAAGGCTCTATAGAATTCTTGTATAAGTATATCTGACCCTTGGTATTTTGCTTGTTTGTTTCTTTTCATTTTATTCTGTTTGAATGCTTTTTAAATTTTTTTGATTTGCTGAAAAAAAATTAAAAATAAAAAAAAATTTCTTTTATAAAACTATTAAAATAATTTAAAAAATTTATTTAATAAGAAATACATATTTTAGAGAAGAAAAATGTTAAATTCAAATACACAAAATGGATGCTAAGTACTAGAAATTGTATCATATGATTTATTTTGATTTAACCAAGAGAATAATACTGAGAAGTTTGCCTACATTTTGTGAATGAAATAAAACTCAATATCACAGTACTTAAACCTTGCTCTAAGTTACAAATCTGAAATGTGGACTTGAATTGTTATTCAACTGCCCTTAAAACCAAAGGTTGTTCTTCTATCAAGTGTTACCTCGATGGTAGATAATGCAGTGTGTCATATACTCTATGGTTTATGAGGATAAATAATGACATGTGTTAATGTTAGAAATAATGGGCACTGGAGAGATTTATCAGCTATTTGGAGTGAGCCTAGCATCCATGTCAAGGGACTCATAAACATTTACAAATGAGTCCAGTTCTGCACGATCTGACTTCCTCTCTGACTTCTAGCAGGAATTTTATTCATGTGCACAAACTCTCACACAGATACACACAGAGAGGGCAGACAGGGAGGAGGATATTATGTAAATACAATATGCTAGTAAGAAATTCTAAAAGAAATAATACTACATCATATGTATTTTAACTGTAATTCAACAACAGCTTAGAGATCATGGTATCCTGATGATTTTATAGAAGTAATTATTGTCTTGATTTTTTTTCTGGTAAATAAATCAAAGAGATAATATCCAGGTATTAAAATGAAAACATACAGGAAATAACAAGATTGAGATTATCTTGAAATGACAAAGAAACATTTTTAAACTCTATTAGTAAAAAAATACAGAAAAACAAGGATTTAAGTATAGCTTGTTAATTGTCTTTATCACTGCTTGAAACCGTGCCAAAAACATTAAGAAAAATATATTCTGCCAAAAATGCTACCAGCACAGCAGGTCTTGAGCAGTAAAAAGGATGATTGTCATAGTAGAACGACAATGGGAAGAGGAGACTAATATATTATACACACATACACACACACACATACACACACACACATACACACACACACATACGTGCGCAGACACACATGTATACTCGTCTGTACTACTTGAATACAAATTCAGTTTATGAAATGACATTGTGATTTAGAATCATTATTGTATGTAATAGGGTTCATTACTCATTAAAGACTAATGTGGAAGCTCTGTCTTCTTCTAAACTAAATTGTATTAGAATGAAGTTACTGCTATTATAGAAGACAATACTCCATAATTGTATTTGATAAACTGACAAATGAATTTCTTCTCTTTTCTGCTATAAACACTCAAGCATAACTTAACTTAAAAATATATATGGCTTTCAGGAAGGGGAGCTAAAATGCTCTCTTTGTAATTCTAGTAGAGAGTATCAAATTTGATTAGAAAAGTGATAACTCTGTTAAATCATATAAAACAGTATCAATTGTGATATTACTAAAAGTTCCATAGAGGATGAAATACATTTTGGCAAATAGTAAAAACATCATGAAATTTTATGTGTAAAAATCTTCAATGAAAAGTAGTGGAAAAGAAATTTGCATAAGTATAACATGATAAGGATTTGACAAAACAATGATTTACATACCAAATACTAAACAAATGAATCCCACACATACTGTTGTAAAAGAATCTCTTTATTATTTTCATGAATTTTAAATAAATAAATGAATTCTGCAGTAAAATTTTATATTAGGTTTCTTACAGAGATTCTGCTCCAAGTACTCATTAATAATAATTTAATTCATTATTTATACATTCTAAGAGATTAATACATTATATATACTTGATTATTTAGGCTAAGAAAATTTAATAATTTTTGTTTTCAAGAAAAAGTTCTTCCAGGTTTGTTGAGTATAGGTTTTTGTAGTAGGATCTGATGATTTTTTGAATTTCCTCTGTTTCTGTTGTTATGTCTCCTTTTTCAATTCTGATTTTATTAATTTGGATACTGTCTCTGTACCCTCTGGTTAGTCTGGTTAAGGGTTTATCTATCTTGTTGATTTTCTCAAAGAACCAGCTAGTAGTTTTGTTGATTATTTGTATAGTTGTTTTTGTTTCTGCTTGGTTGATTTCAAGAAGTGCTTGCTGACAGGAGCCTGATATAGCTGTCTCCTGAGAGGCTCTACCAGAGCCTGACAAATGCATAGGCTGATGCTCACAGCCAACCACTGAACTGAGTATAGGGACCCCAAAGGAGGAATTAGAGAAAGGACTGAAGAAGCTGAAGGTGTTAGCAACCGCATAGGAAGAACAACAATATCAACCAACCAGACTCCCCCAGAGCTCCCAGTGACTAAACCATCAACCAAAGAGTACACATGGAGGGACCCATGACTACAGTCACATATGTAGCAGAGGATGGCCTTGTTGGGCATCAATGAGAGGAGAGGCCCTTGATCCTGTGAAAGTTCGATGCTCCAATGTAGGGGAATGCCTAGAGAGATAGAGTGGGTGGTTGGGTGTGGGAACACTCTCATAGAAACAGGGGAAAGGGGATGGGACAGGGAGATTTTAGAGAGGAAACCAGGAAAGGGGATAACATTTGAAATGTAAATATAGAAAATATCCAATAAATAAAAGAAAAGAAAACTCATGTCTGAACTAATTAAAGTTCAACCTTCATGAAAAAAAGAAAAAAAAATAAATAAAAAGGTCTAAGAGATTCTTTTAATGTCATTATAATTTTATATTGATTCTTTTTCAGTATTTTCATTTTAATGTTTTAATTTTTAATATATTTTTAGCTTTTAATTCATGAGTGGTCTTTTAAATTTGTATTTTATTTTTCAAGATTATATATAATAGCATCATTTTTCCTTCTAATTTCTTACCTCTAAAAGTTCTCCCAATCAAACTTTCTTTTCTTTTTTTACATTTATGGGACACTTTTTTTTATTAACATTTGCAATTAAATACATATTACATTGACACACATTATTCCTAAATCAACATATTCAACCCTATAAAAAGGTTGCTTGTAACAACCTTCTTATGACTGTAAGTTAATTTTGTATTGGATAGTGTCAATTGTTGTGCTCTTACTTAGGGAAAACAATTTCCTCACACTCTCAGCAGTAATACATTGTATGTGATTCTTCTGATAGGCCTGAGGACTTCCTGGACATTTTAGTTGTGCAGTTCAGCATGTTTATTTCTGTCATTTCTCGTTCAATTTACATTGGTCAATCAAGACTAGTGCAAACTTTTAAGAATATACGCTTTTGATATCACTCGGATACATATTCTCACAGCAAAAACACTTAGATCTTCATGGGCCATGCAATCTTTCTGATCCCCTCTTAATAGTTTTTCTAGCGTGAATTATGGGAAATGGTTTGTAGATATTTTAGCATGAGATTTGAATAAGTATTTACCCAAAACGTGTGAACAGATTATCACATGAAAACATGTTCATCACACACAATTATTCATCAAAGAAAATACAAATCAGAGCCATTAGATCTATCCCATATATATTGGTAATTAAAATTAAGAAACATTGCATGGGAATGATGCAAATAATTGATGGGATGGAATATGAGGAAGGGATTCGTATGAGATTGGGGAGGAGGTATAGGATGTGGAACAGTATGGAAGATAGATAGGGAGAAATAAATCTGGATGTATGAAATAAATACATATATAAATAAAGACAAAAATATTTATTCACATTAATTAAAAAGGAGAAATGATCAAAAAACCTTAAGTAAATGAATGAATGAATTAATCAAAGTTCATACAATGTAGCATTTTAATTATATACTATAAGAAAGTATTGATCCAAGCTACAGCCTCCAGATCCTTGAAATATTTTGATAAGTATGAGAAGCTGCACATGAGTCATCATTTCCTGTATTACTTTTTTTTTTTTTTTTGAAATATATAGGATTGACTAGTTCATAGACACAGAAAACAATTAATGGTTACTATAATCTAGGGGTAATGGAGGAACAAAAAATAACTTCATAATAAACTTCACTTTGGTGTGATTGATTATGAAACCAACTGTTTTACAGTTTTTTACTATGTGCTCACTGAGGTAACTCAGTTCTTCTAGTGCATTTATATTATTTATATTATTTATATTGCCCACAACAGCTAATTCTCTAACACAAGCTTACTTTACTACTTAATGTTTATTCACTGCTGACACTTTCTAGCTGATAGGGTGAAGACTTTCAATTTAAGGACTCAGTTTCACAAGGCTACTCCTGACTTCAGATGTTCCCCATAAGACTAGCTATCATCAGTCATATACCTAACCAGCTATAAATTAATGTTCTGTAATATCCTCATCGGGATCAATCATTTGTAATATTGTCTCCTATACTTTAAGGAAACAGAAGTGATGAAATGCTTATTGTAAATCTAACAAAGGAGACAGAGGATTATCCAGAGAAAATTACATTGATTAGGCTAGAATGGGTTAAAGGTAGAGCTTTAGTCCCTGTGAAGTTTGTCATTGTATTATATTAATCAATTTATAAATCCTAAAAAGCCCATACCTAAAGGATTTCTATGTGAAGCTTCATCACACAGGCTGTAAGTAATTAGCAACTTGGTTCCAAACAATTTTTCTTCCCCAGAGAACTGGGAAAACAGAACTAAAACATTCAAATCTCAGATTGTGCCTTAGTCTTTCTGGTGACCATAGCTTCCAATCATGGACTTTTCATTATAACAAAGGCGTTCCATTAGGCAGGAAATTCCAAAGGATTTAAGAGCTCTGGGTCAGAAACCAGGGTCAGATATAAAAAAAAAAAAAGTAGAAAAACTGGTTTCTCCCAGGATCTCTTCTATTTAGGAAATCTTAATGTTTTAGGAGTTCAATTGATTTTAAAATTTAAAATTTATATGATCATAAGCCTGTAGATAAATATGTGTATTGCAGTGTATCACTGGACATAAGATATTTTTAAATTGCTTACTAATCATGATTGTACAGCGTCATGATTAGCTGAAATATCACTGAATTTTACTCTTAAAACATGCTAACAATTTTAAAATTTGTTATGTATATTTTAATGCATAATATAAAGGTAAAGAATGCAATCAACTGAACAACAATAGAAATAATGTTCTAAACTAATGTACAGTATACATTGGTTTTTAAAGTAAAAGAAGTCCCAAGCACTGACTTCTCCTTGATTATTTTATTTTTATACGAAACATAGAAAACTCCATAGATACATAATGTTGATTACTGATAAACTCAGAGCCTAGTTGAAATGGGAAACTGAGGTCTTGTAACAATTTAAGGTTTATTTTTGGTATAATGAAACATACTTTAAAGGAAACATTTTTGTAACAAGCATTAAAATTCCATGGAGCACTGTGAGTAGCTGTCTGCATTAAAGTGGTGAAAATTTCAAATGTGAGGATAGTACCTTAATAGATTGATTATTAATGTCTATTAAAATGTATCAGGTATTGACTATGTTGCTTACTGGTAAGTATACTACACAGGTTAAATTCTATGAGTTTAGCACATACATTAGTTAGAACCTGACTTTTAAAACTTAAAAACTGCTTCTTTACCTTGGATAATTTGTTTTCATTCCCTAAGCATCATTTCCTCATGAAAAACAAAGGGATATGTCATTACTATGTAGTTTTGCTGGCAAATTCATTGAGATTATCCTTCTAAAGTAGTTAAAAGTGGAGCCCAGAGTACACTTATAATTATGTAAAGAGAGTTGTTCTTAATTTTTTTCTTATTCTATGCATATGCATATTTTAACTACTACCAGGAAATATATATTACTGATTAAACTGCTTACCAGTAGATGCTAGGATTATGGATGACTAAAATTCTTTCAAACTTATGTTCTATAATGTCCATTTAATTTCAATGTATGGCTAAAATTAACATCATTTATTATTAATTTCAAATTTTTCATCATTCTTTAAAATCCCAGGCAAATCACTTGGAGTTTAACCATAAAATATTTCCTTTGAACTTTCATGATTTGTTCCTCATCCCAAAAAGGGAAAGGAAACCTGATCATGTGTCCTGGTCAGTAAACTAACAGAGCTGAGGCTCTGAATCAGACAGCTTTCCAGACTGTTGACATTAGCTATGTGATAGAAAATATTATTGAGTGAGTGTCAGACTGAAGACTTAGGGTCAGGTGTTATTGTTGATTGGTAGAGTGACCTTTTAATTGTAGCTTAAATAGCCAGCAGTCTTGTTTATGGAAGGTTCCTAGGACTGCAATCTTTCAGCCACATGCTTACTGCAGCCTATACATTAAAACATTGAGCTATTGTTCGATTTCTGGCTTTCCCGGGAAGATGTTGTAAATCTCGTGTTTCAAAGATATTGATCCATAGAATTCCAGTTTAATGAAGAAAAAAGCCTCCTTAGTTTTTGCCAACACCTATCTTCTGATTTTTAATTTAAATTCCTACAGTATTTTTAGAAGAAAAATATAAACACATTTAATATTACAGTTCCTAAAATACTATTATCATTGTCAAATAATGTAACTATTTTATATTAATTGAAAAGGAATTTCAAATATTTGATTTTCATCAAGTATCCCACAAGTTTATTTTCTCTGATTTTTAAATGACACTATTGCTCTTAACAATGACTAAAGTTTAAAAATAGATTTTATAAACTAACTGGTATGAACATTCTTGAGTTGGACAACCTTCTATTTAAAAATAGAAAGGCACTTCAGTAAGCTTAAGGAGGAAGAAATTGCTGAAGAAATCAAGAACAAGATAAGCCATTTCTAAGTGATTTCTACAAGGTTGAAATAGAGAGGGTATCTTCATCATTACTGTATAAGTTATAAGTGACGTTTCTGATTGGATGTTGTAAGAATTTGACTTTTAACTTGCAATCTTTGTAACACATGACAGATTTAGTGTTCAGTTTGATTATCTATTAAACATGATGTCACTATTCTGCTATAGTCTATTCTGTTTAAGCCTATTATCTATGCTCAGTAAAAGTCAATAGACTCTCATACATTTTATTTTACAATATTAAAAATTTTCAAGATCTGGAGAGAATAATCATTTAAGAAAATGCTTTCTATGCAAACATGGGGAACTGAGTTTGCACAGGCAGCTCTTATGAAGCCAGGTCTGCTAGTGTATTGTCTAAAACCCATGGTCCTCATTGGAAAAGATAGGAAAATACCTAGAGTTCAGTTGCTAACCATTCTGTTTGAGTTTCAAGTTCAGTAAAAGATTTGTTTTTGTGGAAGAGAGAAATAGTGGAAGAGTAAATATCATGTGTTATTATAAATATATGATTAAATTGTCAAGCTTTTAAATATTCCATAAAGGAGAGAGTTACCAAGGAATAAATGTAATTTTGACATCTGGTCTCATATGTATACACATATAATAAGTACATACATATACCCATACAGACACATTTCTATACATAAGGATTTCCATTTATAAACCAATTAATGATAAAAATTAATTGTATTCTGTTGATACACTGAAGAAGTATATATTTATTGGTTAACACAGAAAAATGTTATATAGTCCTTGAATTAAAATTATTTACTTGATCTCTGGATAAAAGCTTTTTCTTGTAATTTATACATGTCTAGTTCAACCTTAATACAAATGAAAAAAATCTCATCATCGTATATAAATGTAAAAAATATGTTCTCCTTTTTCTAACTTCAACTTTAAAAATTACCTCCTACTATCTGATTGAGTCCAAATATCCCAAGACTCAATAATCAGAAACTATTATTTATTGTTAGGTTAAAGTTCATTATAGACTATATACCACTCTAGCACAAAATATTAAGAAGATTCAAAAGTGTTTGCTAACAAATATCAACATCATAGGATTCCATATTTAGTCGTATGAAAGGTTGGCACATATTTACATTTCCCTGTTGGCTAATACTATGAAACATTTTATCATATGCTTCTTGGAGATTTGGTTATATTCTTTTGAGATGCATCTACTCAAGTCATGTTGTACATTTAGATTAGATTCTTGTTGATATTAAGCTTTCTTATATATGTTCCTAAGATAAGCACTTAGTTAGATATATCTGAATAAAAAAGTATAACACTATTTGGTTTGTTAGTTTTTATGATATTTGAACTTCAAAATACTTCAATTTCAATGAAAAGTACTTATTCTCTTTCTTTCTTATGTTTACACTTTTTAGTAGGATTATTATTTATTCTGTTGTTGAATTCCTATGTTTCTTAAAGCTTCTGCATCTGTAACCTTTGCTAGATGTATAGCTTGTAAGCATTTTATTTCATTAAGTGACAAAATATTGTGTCTGATTTATTATTTTAAGTTGTATGGTCTTAGGACATAAAATGGTTTCCATATTTCTTATGGTGTTATCTAGGTATATCAACACTATTTTTGTGAAGGTGATGTTTTCCTGTACTTTATCTCATAACTATTTTCAAGTCTAATTGACAATTACTCTAACCTTTATTTCTGCAATATCAATTATATTGCATTTTAGGGCTAAACCATGCCTTTTTCTGTAGAAATTGCTAAAATTACAAAAGGTTGTCTTCTCTAATATTGTTCTTTTTTTCCACAAGGAATTGTATGACTGTCTTTTTTACCATGGGAATTTGTCATGTAAGGTCATCAGCTGTTCATGAACAAGATGATTGAGGCAAGACAGAAGAGCATTGAAGCCTTTCTTAATCATGAGGATGTGAGGCTCATAAATTTGTTCCACAAAGTCTCAAGTCTAATATTCACTAAGTTCCCAGAAACATTTATCTCTGTATAACACATATCCAATAGCAAGAAAAGAGTAAAACTTGTTAAATGACTATAATTAGTCTTCGTATAATACAACTCTAATCTTTAATGGTTAAAAATAGTGAGAGTGACACTATATAAAGATAAATAAATATATATTTTCCATTAATTTATTCACTTTACATCTTGTTTGCAGCCCTCCCTCTGTTCTCCCAGTCTGACCCTCCCCACACACAAGACCTCCACCCATCCCTTCTTCACCTATGAGAATGAGGAGGTCCCTCCCAGGGAACCAACCCACTCTGATACCTCAAGTCACTGCAGAACTAAGTACATCCTCTGCCACTGAGGCTAGATAAGAAAGCCCAGTTAGGGGATAAGTATCAGCGGCAGGCAACGGAGGCTAAGAACCTGCTGTAGTTGTTGAGGAACCCTCATGAAGGCCAAGCTGTATATTTGATACATATGTACAAGGTCCCAGTTCCAGCAATTGTATGCTCTTAGTGGTTCAGTCTCTGGGAAACTCCCAAATATCCAGGTTATTTGACATTGTTCGTCTTCCTCTGGAGTTCCTATACTTTCCAGGTTCCTCAGTCCTTCCTCACAACTCTCCCACAAGACTTAAGAGCATGGTTTAATGTTTGGCTGTGGGTTCCTACATCTGCTTAGGCCAGCTGCTCGTTAGAGTATCTCAGAGGACAGTTATGCTAGGCTGTGAATCCTAGCATATTTTATTCTGACAGATGTAAACATAACCTGAGGCTGTAAGGTAGTTTAAGGAAGAAGCCTGGCCAGAAATATATTCTTTTAGATATTTTAAGTACAGTTTGGCCATCTCCCCCTCCCCCTCAAATTGGCAGGGTTTGCTACTACATTCATTTATGTCTGTTTCACACAGGGCACCTGTGTATCCAGGCCAACAGTGACAAATACAGCTGTCAATGGTGTCTTCACATGCAGACACAGTGGATTTTGTTTCCTCCACCCATACATCGACATCCTTGGAGACAAGTGTGACTTGCACATTCTTCAAAGTTGAGTTCACAATGATCTCCAAGGAGTCCAGGTGTTTAGTCACAGAAGTAAGCCCAAGAGCATCCTGACACATGACACCATCAAGGCACTGCTGGGATCCACATTCATCAATTTCTAACTCACAGTTCACACCAGGATACCTGAGAATGGACTCACATGCATCTTCCTATCTCATTGGGACACACTGCCTCATTCATGCTGGGATCAGATGGGTTTTGGGAACACCCTGGATAGAGTAACGACCTCATCTTGAGTCTTGTGGTCCTCCATAATTAACTTATGATAATGTATCTGAATAGATTTTGCTACCAAATAATCTATCTGTTGTTTCACAAAGTTAGTCAGCCTATTTAAGGCCCAGGGACAAAAGAAATAGGCAAAAATAACCCAATTAATGGTCCAAGATGGGAGGAAGTAGGATTGACAACCATGGAGCGGTTGAAAACCAATTCTTTTACCAGCTCTCATCTTTCTCTTTCTCTCTCTGTCTTTTCTCAGGGCCTTTCTCGGACCTTTTTCATGCTCTTTTTAACCATCTCTGTCTTTAAGGGCTATACACAGTCAAGAGCTGTACACAGTCTTTTCTATTGTAAAAGAGTAAATCAAGTTCAATAAAGCCCTTTGCAAATTTTGGAGATCATTTCAGACAGTGAATACAGAGATTTCTTCAGGTTAGTGATGTCAGTCTCTAGCTGTTTGATGTCCTTGTCAATGGCCCATCCAAAGTCTGAGTAGTATAGGTCCAGAGGCCAGCATCAGGATTAGAACTTCTACCAGCTGACATCACGGGTGTTTCATTTTTACCTGGAAAGGAAAAAGAAGGGAATTCTCAGGGAGATTTCTCTTCCCTGGAGGTCAATTGTTATTCATCTTATTTATAGTTGGGTCTGGCTTTGTGTGGGTATCTATTTATTTCATTAATCTTTTTGGCAGCCATTTAGCTGTGCCTTCTGTGGTATCAAACAGACATATCAATCCTCGACCCCATATGAAAACTGGGTCCGGACCATTCCATTTAAGGGTAAGAGGATCCTTCAACATAACTGTGGCATAGTTTTATTGGTCTCAGCGATGCCAGAGGCAGTCAGCAGCAGATTTGCCATGGGCTTTCAGTTTTAGAGAGTTAAAAGTAAAGAAGGCACGATGGAGAGTGATGAGTTGATTCTTTTAATATCAGTAGTTGTGTGATAATGAGACAAAGAATTATACTTACAACCGATTGTATAAATAACCATATACTCAATAAAAACTAGCACATAAAACTCAATTAATTATTTTAATGTTTGAATTAATACTTTTTAATCATCCCAAAGTTTTACACTGTACATAAATCTTTTAAGCAGTATATTATATTCCATAATTTCTGTAAAATAATTTCTAAGTATTCTAAGCTCATCTATATTTCTTTACACATTTATATTTTTTATTTGGGCTCATTATCAATTATATTAGAATAGATTTTCAAAGGAAATATTATTATTTAAAATTTTCATTTTGTGTAGTATATTTTAATCATATTCTTTTTCATCCCATAGTCCTTCCAGATAAATCTAATTCCTTCCCCACAGAACTTCATGTTCCTTCTCTCAAAAATCCCCCATCCAAAAATAAAGGAACAACAAAACAATAAAAATAAACATACAAAGCAAAAATACACATGTACATCACACACACACATACACACACACAAAACCACAGTTTTGTGTTGGCCTACTGCTTCTGGACATAGGGCATTCCTTGTAGCGTGGTTAATATACCCAGTATCACTTACACTTCTGAATCATGGAAATTTTGTCTGGTTTGAATTTGTGCAGCTCTAGTGCATCATCCTCCCTATGAGTATGTTGTTCCCATCGTGTCTGGAAGATGTGGTTTTCTAACAGTCATCCACCCTCTATGGCTTTTCTGTCTTTCTACCTCCTCTTCTGCATGGATTCTATCCTTGAGCCTTGAAGATAAGGGTTGACTAAACCACTAACCAAAGAGTACACATGTAAGGTTCAACATCCTTAATCATTAGGAAATGCAAATCAAAACAACCCTGAGATTCCACCTCAAACCGGTCAGAATGGCTAAGATCAATAACTCAAGTGACAGCAGATACTGGCGAGGATGTGAAGAAAGAGGAACACTCCTCCATTGTCGGTGGGATTGCAAGTTGGTACAACCACTCTGGAAATCAGTTTGGCAGTTCCTCAGAAAATTGGACAAAGTACTTCCTGAGGACACAGCTATACCATTTCTGGGCATATACCCAAAAAATGCTCCAACATAAAACAAGGACTCATGTTCCACTATGTTCATAGCAGTTTTATTTATAATAGCCAGAAGCTAGAAAGAACCCAGATGTCCTTCAACAGAGGAATGGATACAGAAAATGTGGTACATTTGTACAATGGAGTACTACTCAGCTATTAAAAAACAATGACTTCATGAAATTCTTAGACAAATGGATGGAACTAGAAAATATCTTGAGTAAGATAACCCAGTCACAAAAGAATACACATGGTATGTACTCACTGATAAGTAGATATTAGCCTAAAAGCTTGGAATACCCAAGATACAACTCACAGACCACATGAAGCTGAAGAAGAAGGAAGACCAAAGTGTGGGTGCTTCAGTCCTTCTTAGAAGGGCGAAGAAAATACTCAAGGTAGGAAATATGGAAACAAAATGTGGAGCAAAGACTGAAGGAAAGACCATCCAGAGACTGCTCCACCTGGGGATCCATCACATATACAGTCACCAAAGCCAGATACTATTGCTCATACCAAAAATTGCTTGCTGATAGGAGTGTGACATAGCTATCTCATAGCTATCTGCCAGAGCCTGACAAATACAGGTGCAGATGCTTGCAGCCAACCATTGGATTGATCACAGAGTTCTCAGTTGAGAAGTTAGAGAAAGGACTGAAGGAGCTGAAGGGGTTTGCAATTCCATAAGAAAAACAACAATATCAACCAACTAGACACTCCAAATGTCCCAGGGATTAAACCACCAACCAAGAAGTACATATGGAGGGACCCATGCCTCCTGTCACATATGTAGCAGAGAATGGCCTTGTAGGGCATCAATGGGAGGAGAGGCCATTGGTCTTGTGAAGGCTCAATGTCCCAGTGTAGTGGAATGCCAGGGTGGGGAAGTGGGAGTAGATGGGTGGGTGGGGGAGCACCTTCATAGAAGCAGGGAAATGGGGGATGGGATAGGAGGTTTCCAGATGGGAAACCAGGAAAGAGGATAATATTTGAAATGTAAATAAATAAAATAACCAATAAAAAATAATAATAATAAAAAGAAATTCGACTTAGGGCTCTGTGTTCCAAAGTCTCGTACTCTCTACATATTGTTTAGCTGTGGGTCGTTTTATTAATTCCAATGTACTTCAAAGATGCTTCTCTGATAAAGGTTGATGGATACAGAAATACATATGATTTTACTGGTGTGTTGTTCCTTTAGAAGTTTAATAGTAGTAGAAATTCCCCTATGTTCCATGATTTGAATGTTCTTGGTAATATTAACAGTTTTGGGTATGGGTTTAATCATATAAAATTGGCTGTAAATCTAGCCAAGAAAATCACTGACTGTTAATCCATAACATTATATCACTACTGCACCAGTATATTTTATAGACTAGTCACTGTTGTATGTTAAAAGGTTAGTACCTGGGTGATACTGATGATAAGTTTCCCTTTCCTGTAGCCTGCAACGTACTTTCCAGAGTCATTAATGCTAGTAACTCACAGTGAAGCTTCTAGTTCATTGGTTCTCAATCTTCCTAATATAGAACCTTTAATATAGTAACTTACATTCTCATAACTACATCCATAAATTGTTATTTCTACTGAATAACTTTAATATTACTAATGTTATGCATTACATTCAAAGTATCTGTTTTCCAATGGGCTTGGGTCTTAGGTGTACTTCATTAGAAGTACACATTTTGCTTTTTAAATACATTTGAATCAACGTCCATTTTGAAATATAATACATTGGAAGTACAAATTCTTTTAATAATAATTTCAAACCAATATCCACTTTTGAAATATAATACATTATAAAATAAAATTCTTCATGTTATTAACTAAATTCAATTTCAAAATGTGGCTAAGTATGTACAATTTATTTATTTCCAAAAGTTTATTCTTCTGTGATTGATTGTTTATTTCATAAATAATTAGTTAGTAAAAGTGCATACTCTACTATGGAAGTCATTACCCATACAAATCAAATCTCTCTCTCTCTCTCTCTCTCTCTCTCTCTCTCTCTCATATATCTGTGTTCATGTATATATATTATATATATAGTGTGTGTGTGTGTGTGTGTGTGTGTGTGTGTGTGTGTGTATAGTAATGTGGAGGAAATATCTGAAGATTCCATGTCATGGACTTCTGTGATTTATTTGAGTGGTGATAGTATGAATTATAAAATAAAGTACAACATTTCCCTCAAGCAGTGATTATTTTGCAGTTAGAAAATGTAATAGAAATCTGTTCTAATATTCTTACTTAGGGACCCATAATTTGAGCACACCATAAACAGGACCTATTTTCTTGACTTTATAGTAATATATAGTCAACATTTTGAAGTTATTGTCTCCTTTATCAGATTTCTAAAATGAGATGACTCAGATAATATGAGCATAACAACCTTCGTAATATTATGGACCATCATTTGTGCAATTCCTTTGTACACAATAAAAATATGCTGGCAGCTGCATAACATTTATCCTACAACCATTAAAGTATTATTGAATAACACATTCACCTTAATAGAAAATGATTTTAAGCTTCCAACTGAGGATATTTCTATGGATATGTTTTTTTGACAATACATGCTAAGAAATTCTCCAAATAATCATAAGCTTTCCATTATGTGAAAATATGTTTTAATATGTTTCTCTTCTTAATGGTGTTGTAGTTAGTAAAAAATATTTCATATTATATTAAATTGTTCCATGATTTTGATGTTGATACCTATAATCTGGAAAATATCCTGCAGAAGGCATATGAATCTTAATAAGACCAATATTTTTTTTGTACAAATAGTTTACATTTTTATTCCTAATTTGTTTTTAATTAATAATGCATGTTCAATAATCTTCCAGTTCTAGATTCACTCCTTCTTTAACATGCTAGTGTCTATATAGTAACTGAGTTGCAATATTAATTACAGAATCTAAAGATTTGTTAATATGCTGATATCTGGAATGTAAAGAGTTTTCCTGAGAACTACTAAACATTTTATTATTTATTTATTTCCTATAAACACTATATACTAAAATTCTATATGTATCAGAATCATACTAAAAATTATAGGAAATAGAGTAGTTCAGTGGAAGAAGCTTGTCATTAAATATTATGTTACCAGAATTTTTTCTGTCTCAATCCTATCACTATTTTTCAATGTCTACATTCTTTCCATAGCTTGACATTATTTTCAAGTTTCTTTTTTCTCATCTTTTAAACCAGTAAACTTGTGTCTACTTTGGTGCATCAAATCCCCCTTACATATGGCTACATGAACTCAAAATCTCTTCTACTCCCTCAGGAAACAGGATCAAATGATTTGATGTTCTGGTTTCTAACTTCTCACCTAAAAAGACTTTTGAAAAAGATTATGAGTATTTTTCTAAGTGATAGACAAGTTATATCCACCATTGAATAAGTGATCATTTTCCACTCAAATATAGCAGCAAAGGAGACATTTTGTTTTCTAAATGGTAATTTTTCCCATCTGGCTACATACAATGGAAAACATGACCCAAAAACTCAACGATGTGTGCATGAAACATCCATTTTCATGAGAACTATATGTTAAACTATTTATACAGTTTGTAATATCTTGTAGCATTTCATCCTCTACTCAAATTCTCTAATTCTGATAGATATTCATATTCTTAGTTCTATTTTCTCATAAAAATATATTTTCTTACAGCTGTTCCCAATCATCAAACTAGTATATACACTGTTTTCATTCCTGACTCTTACCATGAAACTACATAGCAATCTGAAATAGCAATCTTAAATATCATGGTATAAAGAAAAACTGTATGAGTTGATCCAACTAATGTTAAACATATATTTTAAATATTACATATCAAATGAATATAATATGCATGAAAATATTCAAGAAGGAAAAACTTTAATGAATGTTATAATACCTCATTTTCCTGAATGATTATACTCCCAAGCCATTATTCATAATATTACATGCTATAAAAAAGATACATAATAAAAACCCAAGAAGAAAACATCACTTAAATATGGTTTCTGCAACAAATTCTTTTATAACATTAATTATGTAAGTTTGATGTTTTTACTTAAATTGTATACTGGTTATACTTGACTAATATATTACTATTTTTAAAATTAAAGGATGCTTATGAATAGGCTTCTTGTGGAGAGATGGCTCAGCCGTTAAAGGCTAGGCTCACAACCAAAAACAAATGTGCTTTTAACATAATTTTCTTCTTTACCATGTAACATAAGTGAATGCCACTTAACTAGACTTGAATCCATTATTCAAAAATCAGAAGAGAGCAGATGTTCTCTGGCTAATTGTTTATACGTTTTGTTAAAATATATTGTTATTGTAGAAATGGAAACTAAGTCTTGAAACAAATTTGACTGACATTATTAAATTATTATGCATCAAATAAATAACCTGATAGTTTCAGAAGTGTATTTCATTAAAGCTATGAAGATCCAGTATTCTTCAACCTATAAAATAAAAAGATATAATTTTAAAAATATTGATCATTCTTTTGGTGTTGTAGGGTCCTCAGCTGACACAAAGTTTTAATCATGATTATAACACATACAATTTGTATAGTCTTGATTAAAGTGACTATTTTTTATATATCTTTTTCTTACATACCATGGCTATTTTAAGAATTAAATTAACATTTATTTATGTATATAAATCATTATAAGACAAAAAATTATCAATTAGTACTTGGTGATTTTCTATAAATAAATAAAGTTTTATGTTGACAAAATTAAAATTCATATTGAGTAGTGAAAAATATTTGTATTGTACTTAAAGTAATATATATCACGATTTATACTGAAATAAAGCTACCTTAGCAGGTGATAAAACATAATTGCAAATTTTCAGAAATTCCGATGCCTTATTTAGTAACAAATAGAAAAGAATGAAATGAATACATCACTATATGTTAAAAGTACATGAGGAAAAGTCCTTATGTCTTGGGAAAGTTGCTTCAAGCAGTTGGATTCTTTGTATTTATGACTATGGAGACTTGAAATGCTGAAATAGTTTTTTTTTTGGTGGAAATATTTGTATTTTGGTAGTTCTCAACCAAATACTTCAGATATCTCAAACTAAGATTCTCATCCATTCTACACCAGCATTTTTTTTTTATTGTCAGTAAATAACATTCATCTTTAAGATTTGAAAACAACACCAGTACACACAAGCCCACTCCATTTACAAAATAAAACTTTTAAAATTATACTCTAAGGTTCACAGTGATTACTCATCAGTTAAAATATTTTTTTTTCATAGCAAAGACCAGAGTTTCAATTTTGAGCACACAGACAGTGGTTCACAACTAACTTAATTCCAGTTTTGACGGATCTGATGCTTCCTTTGTCTTCTGTCAGCATTACATGCATATGGCACACAAATACACTTTAGATAAATAACAAAAATAAAAAATAAAATAATTATTGTATTACTATTAAGTGGATAATTTTTTGTTGCTTATTGTTTTTTCAAAATAAAGTTTATCTGAAAACCTAAAATACAAACGCAATTTTAATCTTGGAGTTTTTAGATTCTGGTATTAACAAATTAATATCTACTACTAGAGATAAAAGGGTAGAGATAGGATTAGTAGTTTAGGAGATTTTTCTTAGATTTAAAGGTTGGATTATAAAGCAAAAATCAATATATATATATTGTATTCTTTGAGAAAATACTTTGAGAAAATACTCTAATATTCCATATAAAATACTTGTCAAGCTTCTTACACCCAAAAGTAAAATTTTCATTTGTTATATAGTTTTAACAACCTCTGGATAATTGGACTTAACATATTTGAGACCGGATCCTATTGTATAGCAAATGCTGGCCTTAAAATTAAAAATTATTATGCACCCTGCAGATTCTTTTCCAAACATAAAATCCTCCTGCCTCACTCTCTTGAGTGCTCAGTTCAGAGTCTTATACTTTTGTGCCTGGCAGTGATTTGCTTTTCTCAATGCCAATGTGTGTTGTTTTTAAAAGGCAAATGGTTCAGTTAAATAGGTAGAACCATCCAATTAAGGTAGATAATGATTTCTCTCAAAATATAAAATTTGATTAGGAATCTAAGTTCATTATTTCTTTCTTTATATGTAGCTAAACGCCGATGCCATTTTTAAAAAGAAATGTTTCAGACATTATAATTATTTCTTACCACACGTAATTAGTATACTCCTGGAGATGTCAAATTAATAGCTGACTAAATTTCTGAGAGTTAAATTAAGATTCTACACTGTTAGTGAGCAAACTCATTAAAGACATGAAAGGATGACAAGATGAAAAGGATTTAACATTTGTAGAACTCCTGTAAAATTATTAGAAGTGACAGGTTTCATTTTTGATGTTGGAATCAAGGTTGCATGCCTAAACCACAGTGCCCCCACAGTTAGATTTTGCAAAGCAAAGAACTAATAGGAAATTAATAGAGTGAATACAGGTCTATTGAATTTGGTATAATGGTGCTAATTTGATGTGCAAGAACAGAAGGCATAATTTCAATCTTTGTTTAGTGTCTTGGACAGCCAGACTCCCAGCATCTAACTATGGTCAGGATTAAAAATGTGATGGATAGTACCACAGCACCTTCTTGACAGCTTTTCTGTTCAAATACAAAATTTCTGTCACAGTCCCAGAATGTTTGAAGGAGAATTCAGAGATAAAATACTGTAGTTGCAACAAGCCCCTGTGAACTATTATGTTTTGAAAAGATAAATAATTACAAACTGTACAAACTCTTAGGCACATATTGTGTATTAATAATGCAAATTAAAAAAAATACACTAGAATTTCCGATGAAATTGTTTTAAAACATTAAATTTTAAGGAACCATGGTATTAGGAATGACTGAAGAAAAATGTCATTACAAGTCTATTCCAGATTTTATCTGGTTTTCAGCTAAGTAAAAAAGTTTTGGAGAATTGTACAAAAATCAAAATTTTTTCTATCTTTTCAAGTAAACACTTAAGCACCCTTTAAAAATGAAATTTGAGACATTTTCCCAAAACTCTTTATAATCACTATTCAAGGGTACACACGCCCATATGATTTTAACTGATCTTTCAAAATCAATTTGATTTTTTATTTGTAATTTTTTATTTATTTACATTTCAAATGGGTTTTTCCCCTTTTTCCCAAGTTTCCAATCTGCAAACTCCCTATCCCATCCCTTTCCCCCCCCTGCCTCTTATGAGGGTTTTTTAACCCACCCCCATCCCTTACCCCTCTAGCATTCCTTTTTACTATACAAAAATTATCATTAATTTTATGTCTTTTTTGAATTTTTTTTAAAAAACTTTAAACAGAATTTTAATGGAGTCACAAAAAAAGCAAAATTTAATTTTAAAACTCAAATTGAAATTTTTTTTTTATAAAAGAAGATACATTCCCCAATTTTTCCCCTAACTAGGTTTTTTTTTCCCCTTTTTTTTTAAATTTTGGCCAAAAACATTTTTTCCAAAAAAAATTTTTACAAAGGGGTTTTTAGAACTAGAAATTTTCATTTAAATTTTTTTTTATATTTTATTATTTAAACAAATTTTTTAAAATAGTTTAAATCCCCATTCCTCCCCTCCATTCCTTCCGAAAACTTTCCCCCCTTTTTTTTAAAACCCCCCCCCCTTAAAAAATTTTTATCAAAAATTTATTACAAAAACCAAAAAAAACAACCACACAATCTCCCCAAACGAACCAAAAAAAAAGTAACAAAATTAAAATGGAGCAAAATTTATGTTATCAACTACCCCGAACATAGGCCTTTTATAAATTTTTTTTTTACTCATGTCACACGTGGAAAAAAAGACTTTTCTCTCTCAGCAATTTTTAAGTTAAAAAAGGTTTAAATTTTTTTTTTTTTTTTTTTTTGGGGGCCCTAGTGGGAAAGGGGTTTTTCCTTTTTTTTTCCAAATCACCCCCTTCTTTTTATTTTTTTATACATTTTTAAGTATAAAAAAAAAATATTTAAAAAAAAAAACAAAAACTCACATCAAAATTGGATAAACAAACCCCAAAAAAAAGGGAAAAAAGCAAAAAGAAAAACAAAAAACAGAAATACAGTTGGTCCCACAATTTGGGGGTCCCCCCTTAAAATACAAAACCCCAAAAAAAAACAAAAAAAAAACCTAAACTTGAAAAACCAAAAAATTTTTTACTCACAATCCTAATAAAGCTTTGGGGGCAGGGCCTGTTCATGCCGGGAGTCTCCCTGAAATTCATATGGGCTTTGGGGTTAAAGGTTTATTAAAAATTTTTTTTTAAAAATTTTTAAATTTTATTTTTGAGAATTTTATTTTTTTAATATTTTAATTAATTAAAATTTTTTTGTTTACATTATAAAAAAATTTTTCCCCCTTTTCCCCCTTCCCCCCCCCCTTTTTAAACCCCTTACCCCCACCCCCTTCCTCTCTTCAAAAAAAGGGGGTTCCCCCCACCCAAGCCACACACTCCCAACACCCGCCCCTTTTTAAATTTCCCCCACTTTTTAGGGGGTTGGGGGCCCTTTACCCAAACCCAAAGGGGGGAAACCCTCTTTTGGGAAAAAGAGAAAAAAACAAAAAAAAAAACATCAAAATTTTTAAAAATGTATAGTATTATCTGTAAGTGTATATGAAAAAAATTTTTTATGTTTTTTCATGAATAAAGCAAAAAGGGTTTTGTATATGCAAAAAGGGGGTTTTAAATTTTTAAAAAAAAAGTTTTTAAGTATTTGAAAAAAGTGTAAAAAAATACATGTAAAAAAAATATATGATGTGTGCATGTATTTAATGAATAAAAGGGAATTTTTTTTTTCTTAAAACCCGTTTTTTTTCCAAGAAAAAAAGAAAAAGTGTTTTTTTTAAATTTTTTTTTTTCCCCCCGGGTTTTTCCCTTCCCTTTTTCTGAAAAATTTTTTCAAAACTTTTCTTAGTGTTTTTTTTGTTACCAAAATTTTTCCTTTTTGGAAAGGGAAAAATTTTCCCGTCAAGATGATTTTTTTCCAATTTCACTTTACAGCCAATGAAAAAATGAGTTTTAAAGTCTGAAAATCTCATTTTCCTTGTCCATCCTGCCAAAAAATAGAGCACGGGGGAAAAGCCTTTTTTTAACATTTTTATACTCAAAAAACCCCCAAAGGCACAGTCAAGGGGAATTTTAAAATTTCCCCCCCCTGATTTTTTTAACAGTAGAGAGAAGAAAGAAGGAAGGAAAAAAAAGGAAGGGGGAAAAAAAAAGGGAAAGGGAAAGGAAAGGGGAAAGGGGGAAGGAATGAAAGGGGAAAAAGGAAGGAAGGAAGGAAAGGAAGGAAGGGGGAAAAAGAAAAAGGGGAAAAAAGGAGGGAAAAAAAAAAAGGGGGAAAAAACCAAAAGGGGCATTAGCCCCCGGGGGAAAAAAAAGAACTTGTGAAAAATTGAAACTAGCAATTTTTTTTCCCCAAAGGGGAAAAAAAAGTCCCCTTTTTTGAAAAATGGGTTAAATATATTTTAAAAATTTTTTTTTTTTTTGGGTTTTTTAAAATTTGGGGGAAATTTTTTCTTTTTAAATTTCGATTTCATTCCCCCTTTTTTTCCCCTTTTCCCCCCAAGAAAAAAACCCCCCAAAACCATTCCCCTCTTCCTTTTTGCTTTTAAACCATTTTAATTACCCAAAAAAATAATTTTAAGGGGAATTTCAAAAGGTTTGGGGAAAAAAAAAAAAAAACAATAAATGCAAAATTTGTCAAGGAGCAAGCAAGACAATAACACAAGTGGTCAAAGAACAAAAAGGCCAAAAATATAAAAAATAATATAAATTAATATATAAATTTAAAATAAAATTTTTTTTTTTGGGGTTTTTTTCCCCCAAAAAAGGGGTTTTTCCCGTGTAGCTCAGGGGGTGTCCCCGGGGAAACACTCGGGAGCCCCCCCTGGCCCCGAACTCCGAAAAAATTTTCCCCTCCCGCCTCCCAATTTTTTTTGGGTTCAAAAGGGGGTTTTACCCCCCACTGCCCGGGGCCCCGGGGGCCCAAAAATTTTTTTAAAAAAAAATTTTAACAATTGCCCCCTTTTAAATTTGAACAAAAAACCGTAAAAAAACCCCCGGGGGTTTAAAAAAAACCTTTTAAAAAAAAGCATATTTGGGGTTTTTACTACTCTTGTTCCCCCTGAAAATTTTTTTTAATTTTAAATTTTTACAAAACCCTCTGAATTATCTTTTTTTAAAAAAGACTAGGGCAAAAGCGGGGAAAAAAAACATTTTTAAAAAAAGAACCTTATGTAAAAAACTCAAATAATTTTATAAATAAAAAAATTTTAAGAAAAAAATTTACTTTAAGTTTTTTTTTATATTTTTTTTTTTTTGGGAATGATAAAACTGCAAAATTTTTATTAGAAAAAAACTATACAGAGTACATTTTAATTATGAAAATTTTTTTAAAAACCCCAAAAAGGGGGCCAAAAATTTTTAAAAATTTCCCCCCCAAAAACCCCGCCTCAGCCCCTTCCCCAATTTTAAAAAATTTTTTTCCCCTTTCCTCTTACAAATGCTCTTTTCTACTGGAACATATATGACCCCAAAAAAATTTTTATCAGCATTGCTTTTTAAAAATCCTGACTGAGAATTTTTTTTTTTTTTTACTATCCCCTTTTTTTTTTTTGAAAAAATTTTTAAATTTTCCCCTTTCTCATTTTGTTTTTCCCCAAGTATATTTGTTTCTTCTTTTTCATTTCATAAAAAGTGAATGAAAAATTTTTTTGTTTTTTATTTTCCCCTTTTGGGGAAAAAAATTTTTAAAAAAAAAAATCTGAGTCAAAAAGTTTTAAAAAAAGATTTTTTATACACACAGAAAAGAAAAACAACTCATTTTAAAAAAAATTTTCCCCTAACAATAGTTCCCAAAACTCAAGAAGGCTGTGTCTTTCTACCGGGGTTTTTAAAAACAAAAACTAACAAGGAAAGAACAGAGAAACCATAGTTGTTTTTCTTCCTGTCTCTATCTAAAACCCCCAAAAACCCTTTCCCCAAAAAAAAACCCCTTTTTAAAAAAACCCGGGGGCTGGGCACGAACATAAAGTGGATTGAACCCCCCAAAAAAAACATCTGTTTCCACTTTGGAATAAGGTCCCCCTAAAAATTTTTTAAAAAATTTCCCCGGGGGTTTCTTGAACAAATATTCACAAAACCCCTTTTTATATTGGCACCCCAAAAAAAATTTTCCAAAAACCCCCCTTTTGGGGGTTTCAAAAAGGGGGTTTTATGCCCTCTAAAAATAATTTGGGGGTAAAAAATTTAAAAGAGTCACAAACCCAAAAAAAAGTCCCGGGGGGCTGGAAAAAGTTGCCAGGGGGGGTTTGGAAAATTTTAAAAATTTTTCCCGGAAAAAAATGGGGGGGAAGTTTTCCCCCTTCCTATTTTGGGGGGGGGAAAAAAAAATTCTGTAAAAATTTGCTTTATAACATCGAAAAACCCTTTCATTAAACAACCCCCCCCTATTACAAAAACAAAAGGGAAAAAATAAAAAATAAAAACCCCCCATTAAAAATAAAATTTGAATAAAAATTTAAAAGGTTTTTTTAGACAGTTAAGAACAGGTTTTTTGGTGTTACCAGCTTTTTTTTTTTTTTCCAAACTTTTCAAAAATCATTTAAAAAATTTAAAAAAACAACCCCCCTCTCTTGTTTTTCCCAAAGCACACTGACCAGTAATTTTTATTTTTTAAACTTTTAAAAAAAAGTAAATAGAAACTTCCTGAAAAAGGTGGGTAATCCCCCCAATCTGTGGGTAAGGCAAAAAAACATAAGGGGGCTATGTAATACGTTAATTTTTTTAAAAAAACAATAGGTTTTTCCCCCTAGGGGGTTTTTTTTTGGCTAGCCCAGGCCTTGTATTTTGATACAAAAATTTCCCCCTTTTCCCCCTTTAAGGGGGGGGAGGGAGGGGGTTTTTCATTACACAGGGGGAATTTTTTGAACCTTCTTCCCCCCCAAAAAATTTTGAAAAATAAAGGGTGGAGCCAGTGATTGGGCGGGAAAAAGGGGGGGTTTTTGGGAAAAAAAGGTTGGTGGGAAAAGAGTGGGGGGGACAACGGGGGACCGGGGGGAAGACAAAAAAAAAGGGGGGAAACAACGAAAGGGAAAAGGGCAACCTGGGAACAGGAAAGGGGAAGGACAAAAAACAGGGTCGGGAAAAACCCAAGTTATAAAGGTCCCTAGGGGTTTTGGGCAAGTATTTAGGGGGGTTTTTGCCCAATTTTTTCTTACAGAATTATTTATAAAAATTTTTGGGTTTTGTTTTTCATTGAACGGGGCATTTTTTTTTTTAAAGGGGGGAAAAAATTTTCTCCACTAAAAAAACCCATGGGCTTGTCTAAACAAAAAGAATATTTGGCTGATTTTGGTAAATGCATTTAGTTTCATCTTTTGGGGGGAGAAAATTTAAAATTAAAACAGAAACCCCCGGGGCCCTTTTCCCCCAATATTCTTTCCAAGTTGTTCTAGGTGAGAATGTCTTTGCCTAGCCAGGGGTAATTGCAGCTTGGAAAGTACAACATTTGGTTTTTTAATGGTTACCCCTTTTTTCCCCTGTTTAGCATGCATAGCATCATTGATTCGGTGTTTTCCCAGGGGGGTTTTTAAAAAAAAAACTTCCATGAAGGGGGCAAGTTGAAATTTTCCCCCCCATTCTGTAACCTTTTAGTAAAAAAATTGTTTTCAGAATAAAAATCTTACCAACAATTTTTAAGGGGAAAAAAAGCAAAATTTTTTAAACTTCTGTAATGGGGTTTTTTTAGTTGTTACCTGTGGGGGAAAAACTCTAAGACAAGTGATTTGGAAGTCTTGAATTATTTTTTAAAAAAAGGGGGAAAACCCCCTTTTTTAACCAATGAGTTTTTTGGGTATGGGGAAAAACCCCAAATTTTTATTTTAAAAAGCAAAATGGAATTTTTACAAACTCAAGTCCACACAAAATACAGACAGATAATTTTGGGAGAGAAATACAAGCCCGGAAAATTTTTTAAACCCTTCCCCCTTTGGGAAAAAATTAAAAAGGGGGGGTTTAAATTGGGGTTTTTAGGGGTTTTAATTTTTCCCCTTTTTGGGGGAAAACACTGTTCCAATTTTTTTTTCCCTGTCGTTTCCCCCCTTTGGGCCCGGGGCAAAAAAAGGAAACAGAGACGGGGAAAGGCTAAACAAAAGACTGTCCCACATAGGGGGCCCTCCCCTAGTAGACCAAAACCCAAAAACCCCCAACTATTTTTGATTAAACCAAAAAAACTCTTGCGACAGGAACCTTATATATCCGGGGGCACTGGGCCGGCCCCCGCCCGTACTTGGGAAAAAATACGAAGCCCCAAAAACCCCAACCCCCCCATTGGACTAGCCCAGGGACCCCCAAAAAAAGAGCAGGGGAAAAACGAAAGGGGAAGGGGGGTACCCCCTCTAAAGGAAAGGGGAAAAGGGGCAACTACCCCCCCTCCTAGAGGGCCCCCAAAAGGGGGAAACCACCAACCAAAAGGGATAAAAGGGAGGGATCCATGGGGGGCCGATTTCATAAATACATGGGGGAAAACCATAAAACATTGGGGGAGGAATTCCCCCTTTGGGTCCTGTGGAGGCTTGATGGGCCCACAAAGGGGGCTGCTAGGGAAAGGGAAGGGGGTGGATGAATGGGGTTTGGGGTACCCCCCATAAAAGACCAAAAAAGGGAAAAGGGGGGGGAAGAGGGATAGGGGGGGAGGATCCCTTTTTAAATGGGGGTTTTAATTTGGGGGAAGGGGGGTTTTCATTGTAAAAATTTTTTTAATAAAAGGGGTTAATTAAAAAAAAAGGGAAAAAGTCACGGGGAGGTCACCACACTCCACTGAAAAAGTTTTTGGGGGCAAGGGAAACACAAATTTTTCTTTGAGGGGTTTTTTAAAAAAATAATAAACAAAGTTGGGGTGGGGATAGAAATATTTTAAGTATGGAAAGAAAATTTTTTGAAAAAAGGGGGGTTTACTCTGATCAAAATACATAGTATAGAAAAAATTTTTTCCCAACTACTAAAAAAAAAAAATTAAAAATGAATTTTAAAATATTTAATTTTCTAAAAATTAAATATTTTTTTGCTTTTTTTGAGGGGTTTTAAATTTTTTAAAAATTTTTGTTTTTTTTTATTTTTTAAAAATTTTAATTTCCCTAATTACAAAAGATTTTTTTTTTCCCCCTTTTCCCCCCCTTCTCCAAACTCTTTTTTTTTTTCATTTTTTTTATATAAAATTAATTTAAAATTTTTTTTAGGGTCCCAAAAACATTCTCTGTCTTTTAGTTTGCAAGATTATCAAGTCGTCTTGAAAAATGGGTTGAATATATTTTACTATTTTTATTATTTTTGATTTTTATTGGATATTGTATCTTTTTTACATTTCAGATGTCATTCCCTTTCCCCATTATCCCTCAAGAAACTCCCTATTCTATTCCCCTTCTTCCTTTTTGCTTTTATACCATTTTAATTACAAACAAGTATTAAGGTCAGTTCTAGGTTGAGAAACTAGCAACACAATAGATGCAAATAGTCAAGGAACAAGCAAGACAATAACACAAGTGGTCAAAGAACAAGAAAGGCAATATATATATATATATATATATATATATATATATATAATATATATATATTTTGGTTTTTCGAGACAGGGTTTTCTCTGTGTAGCTCAGGCTGTCCTGGAACTCACTCTGTAGACCAGGCTGGCCTCGAACTCAGAAATCCGCCTGCCTCTGCCTCCCAAGTGCTGGGATTAAAGGTGTGCACCACCAACCCGCCCGGCTGGCAATATTTTTTTAAACATATACAATTGCTATTTAATTAGACTAATACAGTAAGAAAACAATAGCAATTTACATACCTTCAAATAAAGAGAGCATATTGGTTATGACTACTCTTGTCATGTGAAAATACATTTATAGTGTACTTTTTACAATCCCTCTGAATTATCTTTTAAGAGAAGACTAGGGCATAAGCGGAAAACACACATTTTAAAAAATGAAGCCTTATGTAAAATACTCAAAATAATTTATAATAGTAAAAAACTTTTATGAAATGTTTTACTTTAAGTTATTTCTATATTTTTACTTGTTGTGGAATGATAATTCTTGCTATTTTATTAGAAACAAACTATACAGAGTACATTTATTATGATATTTGCATAAATCTATATGGCCAAATTTGATATTTGCCCCCATTACCCTGCCTCAGCTTCCTTCAATTTACATTGATTTTCTCCTTCCTCTTACAAATAGTCTCTTTTCTACTGTAACATATATGACACAACTAATTTCATCAGCATTGCTTATAGTATCATGACTGAGCTGTTACTTTTGTTACTATCACCTTTATTTATTGCTAATTTATATTCCTCTTTCTTCATTTATGTTTTCAATGTATATTGTTTCTTCTTTTCTCATTTCAGTACAAGTGAATGAAAAATTTATTGTTTTTATTTCCCTTGGAAATCTAAAGAGAAAAATCTGAGTCAATATGTATTAAATGATTTTATATACATCAGCATACATGAAAATCAATCATTAAACATGTACTCCAGTAACAATGTTCCCAAAGCTCAAGAAGGCTGTGTCTTTCTACAGTTCAGAAAGCAGAAACTAACAAGGAAAGAACAGAGAAACACATAGTTGTCTTCTTCCTGTCTCTATCTACCTAAATACATTCAAAACTACTTGCAAAGCTCTGGCTTCTGGCACTGAACATAGAAGTGCATTGAACTCTCCCGAAATAAATCATCTGTTTCTACTTTGACATAAGTGTCTAGTATCTTTATAAAAATTTCCTGAGTTACTTGAACATATATTCACATATCCTCACTTGACATATTGGCACAAAATAAATCCAACCTCTCTTTGGGGTTACAAAATGTGTTTGATGCATCTAAACATAATGGTGCTATTTTTGAAGAGAGTCACACCAAGAAATAGTCTTGGGGACTGGAGATGTGGCTCAGCAGTTAGGAATTCTAGATGCTTTCCTGAAGAACTGGAGGGAAGTTCCAGGTTCTCATATTGGGTAGGACACAACTTCTGTAATTCTAGCTTTATAACATCTGATACCCTTTCATTATCAACCCCACTCATATTTACATAACTATGTACAAATACAACTATACACACAACATTAAAAATAAAATTTGAATAAAAATAAATGTATTTCTTTAGACAGTTATGAACAGGTAATGGGTGTTACTAGCTTTTTCCAAACTTTTCATAAATCATTTAAGAATTATGGATACAATCCAGAGTCTCTTGTTCACTGCACACTGACCAGTAATTTTTTTTATTAATCTTAATCTAATGTAAATAGAAACTTCTCTGATAAAGGTGGGGTAATCCATTAATCTGTGGGTAAGGCAATAAATCATTAGGAGTCTATGTAATACTGTTAATTTAGAAGAATAACAATATGTTCTCCCCTAGGGCTTATTATTGTGGCTAGCCCAGGCCTTGTATTTTGATACTAATTCCCCTTTCCCCTGAAGGGCTGCAGAGGAGGTGTAAGTCATTACACAGGTGATTTTTAGTGAACCTTCTTCCCATCTTAATTTGTAAAATAAAGGCTGGAGCCAGTGATTGGGCAGAAGAAGGAGAGGTGTGGATATAAAGGTTGGTGGGAAAAGAGCTGGGAGGACAACTGGAGGACTGGAGGAAGACAATGGAGGAGGAAGACAACGAAGGAGAGGACAACTGGGAAGCAGGAGGTAGAAGGACAGACTCAGGTCTGGAAAATCCTCAAGTTATAAAGGTCTCATAGCTGGGGAACAGAGTAGTGTAGGGTATCTGCCCAATTTAGGCTTACAGAATATATTCATAATTACTGAGTTTGTGTTTTCATTGACTGGTCATATTTGGGTTGGAGATTTAAATATCTCCCACTACAGCCTATGACTTGTCTAGGCATAGATATTTGGTCTGATTATGGTACTGCATATAGGTTTCATCTTCTGGGGCAGAATTTAAATTCAAACAGAAAGCAGATGCCATTTTCCATAATATTCATACCATGTTGTTCATGGGTGAGAATGTCTTGCCTAGCCAGTAGTAATTGCAGCTTGGAAAGTACACATTTGGTTTTTATTAATGGTTACCTTTATCCTCTGTCAGCATGCATAGCATCATTGATTGCTGTGATTTGCTAGGCAGTAAAGATAAAGCTTCCAGGTAAGTGTCAAGTTGATTCTCCACATTCTGTAACTCTAGTAAATGGTGTTTTCAGCAATAAAGTCTTACCATCAAATTTTGAAGGGTAAACTATAGCATTGACTATCTTCTGTAATGTTTTGGTAGTTGTGACCTGTGTGAACAACTCTAAGACAAGTGATTTGGAAGTCTTGAATTATTACAAGAAGGCAATGCCTTTTGGATACCAATGTAGTTATGGATATGAACTCAAATTGTGATAACATGCAGATGAGTTGTACAAACTCAAGTCACACAAAATACTAGACAGATAATTTTGGAGAGAGAATACAAGCAGGAATTTCTAGACCTTCCTGAGGAGTTATAGGCAGTTAATTGTTGACAGGAGTCAATTTTCCTTAAGAGTACAGTCACTGTTCCATTTTTTGTCCCTGTCTTTCATTTGGACAGGAGCAAAAAATGGAAACAGAGACTGCGGAAAGGCTATACACAGACTGTCTCACATAGGGATCCATCCCATCTGTAGACACCAAACCCACACACTATTGTTGATACCAAGAAACTCTTGCTGACAGGAACCTGATATATCTGTTCACTGACAGGCTCTGCCAGTACTTGACTGATACAGATGCAGAGACTCACAACCAGCCATTGGACTGAGCCCAGGGACCCCAATGGAAGAGCTAGGGAAGGACTGAAAGAGAAGGGGATTTCCCCATCATAGGAAGAACAGTATCAACTAACTGGACCTCCTAGAGCTCCCAAGGACTAAACCACCAACCAAAGAGTATACATGGAGGGATCCATGGCTCCAGATACATATATAGCATAGGATGACCTATGTGACATTGGGAGAGGATGCCCTTGGTCCTGTGGAGGCTTGATGCCCTAGCATAGGGGCTGCTAGAACGGTGAAGTGGGAGTGGATGAATGGGTAGAGGAGTACCCTCATAGAGACAAATGGGAAGGGGGTAGAGGGATAGGGATGGAGGATCTGTAAATGGGTAACTGGGAAGGGAGATATCATTGTAAATGTAAATGAATAAAATGATTAATTAAATAAAAGAATACAGTCACTGGTAGGTCACCACACTCCACTGAAATAGTTGGAGTCAAGCAAACACAAGTTGAACTTGAGGGGTTTTAAATAATAATATACAAAGTTGGGTGGGTATAGAAATAGTTGAAGATATGGAAAGATTTGAGAAAAGGTAGTGACTCTGATCAAAATACATAGTATAAATTCTCAACTACTAAAAAAAAAAATTAAAAATGAATTGTATATATTATTACTAAAATTTGTATATGTTTGCTTTTTGAGGGTTAATCTTTAAAATTTTTGTTTTGTTTATTTTTGAGATTATAATTCAATAACTTACAACGATTCTCTTTTCCCTTTCCTCCCTTCTCCATCATCTTCTTTTTTTCATTCTTTTATATATTAATTTATTCACTTTAGGCTCAATCTCATTCTCTGTCTTCAGTTGTCTCTTCCAAGCTGCACTGAACTGCATGAACTCAATGCCACTGAACTGACAACTGAACCTAACTAGTCCACTGCACTAACTCACTGAACTCAACTGCTTCAACTGACTTGAATAGAACTTAACTCAGATGCAGATGGCCTGCACTCAACAGCACTTACCCTTAACTCCTTAACTCAGATGTGAACCAAATTAACTGATTTGAACTCTACTTACTGAACTCATATTTGCATGCCTGTCTCCTGAGTGCTGGAATTAAAAGCATATACCACCCATACCTGGACCTAAATTTTTCTTTTATCTGACACTTGCTCTATCCTAGGCTTGAACTCAGGGATCTCTTTGCCTCTGTCTCCTGGATTAAAGGCATGTCTGTATATTCCAGCAAAATCACACAGATCCAGGATGTATTTGGATGTGATCCCTAGAGCAGCCATGTTGCTAGATTAAAATTCCTCTATAATTTAATATTTACTATGCAAAATTTAAGCTTTAATTGTACCTAATATGCATGTATGAGTTAGTTGATCTTGTATATACTTTAAGAAAAAACTGCACTAAAGTAACTACCCATCTCTTCCTGATTTTAAAGCTAATTCTCTTATTAATATGTTAGTATACTTCCCACTAGTAGATAAAGATCAATGCATAAGTAGAGTTTCTGTTGGTTGCAGAATATGAACGATATCAGCTTTGTCAACATACTAAGGAAGAACAGCATCATGAAATAGGAATATTACATATTACATATGTAAATCTTCATTTAATTAAGTCTATAGAAACAGTAGCTACTTCCTTTCCAATATGTTCTTTGTCAAGTACATGTGGGAAACTTACACAAAATATGTATATTAAAATAATGATAAATAGTTGTTTTATACAAGAAAAATGAAAACATACTAGAAAGACAAAATCTTGTGGATGGTCATACTCATAAAGTAGCATATATAACATAGGGAAATAGGCTACATTTGTGATCTTCAAATTTCTGCCTAACCCTTTCTTCTCATCTCCCTATATGAAGTAGTTTGAACTTGTACAGAATCAGAGAGATTTAAGATTTATTTTCAGAGTGACTATTCATACCTAGGTGGAACATAAGGAATAATATTTAAAACAAAATAATCAAAGAGAGAGATATCACTAAAACTCATCCAAGTTAGTTTGAAACAGACTTTAGACATTTGAGTTAAACTTTTTAGGTAAAACTTATTTACTACAGAGTATTAGAAATAAGGCTATATAAATAAGAAGTTGAAAAATCTATAATATGCAACAAGTGAATTTAGGTTGCATAGAGGAATTTTAATCCAGCAAAATGGCTGTTATGACAAGGATCACATCTAAAGACCTAGGTCTATATGATCTTGACAGAATGAAGACGTGTCTTAGATTACATTATAATCTGTCTATAATACAGTCAGGTCTTTAGTGCACATCTTTAATCCGTAACAATTAATGAAAAGTTAGTTTGTGGAAGAAAGCAGCCATGTTTGAAAGTGGTATCTAGTTAAGGGACATATAATGTGACAAGTCAGAGAAAGATTTCACAGAATGAGTCAGAGATAGGAAATGCCCAACTCACAAGAGAATAGCACAGGAAAGAGAAACTACTTAAGAAGTGTGTGTGTGTGTGTGTGTGTGTTTGTGTGTGTGTGTGTGTGTGTGTGTGTGTGTGTGTGTGAAAGAGAGATAGAAAGAGAGAGAGAGAGTGAGGGAGAGTGAGATGGTATGATGTATGTATATGGTAAGGCAATATTCTTGGGTCAGTTTAACAGAGGCAGGTGGTAGTGAGTAAATCTAGACACAGGTGAAGACAGAAAAAAAGAAGGAGAAAGAGCCAAAATATTAGGACACATAATAAGATAATGGTATATTTAGTATTTGGCATAATGCCTGAATTACCATGCAGCCAAGCTGAGCATTTCAGTCAGAAGTAAAAAGAATCCAGATTGAATCAGTCAGCATGGATGAATAGAACGATAGAAGCTTCCAGAGTTAGGCATAGGCATACATAGAACAGGAAAAACAACACTAACAACAACAACAGCAACAAATCTTTCTGGAATTAGCCAAAGCCTTGTATTCACAGATCTTGGTATAGCTCTCATCACATCCCTTCATCTGAGAAGAGTGACATTCACAAGCATGGAAGGTTAGAAATTCATTTAAAAGAACCATGTTAAAGATATTGTGATTGCAACATTGTCAGAGTTTGATAATGAGATGTGGAACGAATATTTTAATGTGGCATGCCCAATATCATCACCCTAAATCTTTTATTTTAAGATTATATGCTTACAGTATTGTATATCCTTCTTAATATTTATCCTAAAATATTTATTTAATGCTATCTTTAAAAATTATTTACATTTATAAATGAATATAAATTAACCAAGACCTATAAATATCACTTATCTATGGTATCTTAACATCTCATTTTCAATCCTAAATTTATATCAGTATTTTATCTTCATGGTTGCTTTACATGATATTCGCCTTATGCTTAAAGTTATGTCATATTGACTTTTATTTCCTCAGAGCTCTTCAGTGTATTAGTGATAACTCACAGACTCTGGAATGTATTTGACAATTGCTTCAAGTGGTTAGATATATACCTTCTCAACTTTAAGGGCCCTGTATTTTTTGACTAACAAAATAAAACACCCACCAACAAAACAAATAAAAACAGTAT
Source organism: Mastomys natalensis (assembly GCA_021653895.1). Classification (NCBI taxonomy): domain Eukaryota; kingdom Metazoa; phylum Chordata; class Mammalia; order Rodentia; family Muridae; genus Mastomys; species Mastomys natalensis. The sequence goes on from JAJTUV010003521.1 coordinate 70,462, forward strand.
TTTTAAAATTTCTTTTAAGACAAAAAAGTCATATGCATAAAGATAATTAAAGGTCTTTTCTTATTCACATGACATGTTGAAGTGATTTACAACTTAAAAATGGAAAATAAGTTATGAAATAAACATCTCTAAGCTAGTTTCCATTTCCCATCAATCAATTCCACCTCAGCCAGTTGCAACTTTGTTCTTCATTTTGTATTCTACATTTTATTTAAAGTATACATAATCATCTATATCTATATATGCATATAATCTATCTAGAAAATCAATCAAAATTATGGATTAATTTATTACATTGTATGGTATTTTTTTTGTTATTTTGATGTAAGAGCTCTAATTTTATTCCCTTAGGAGATTATTGAAACTTATTCATCATAAATAATTGGGCTGAAGGATTTGTCATCTCCCTTTGCGATTCTACTTTCTACTCTTAACCATGATTCAAGCCTGTTTCGGCATTTGTTTTCTTTCACCCTCTCTGATAATGTCCTCCTTTGTCCACATTATCTAAAATGACCTCTACTTTCTTCATAGCTGAATACATATACAAATTTATTATCTCTATTTCTATCAATGTAAATTTAATTTCTTTCAATGTTTCAGCTGTTTTAAACAATGTTACAAAAAATTTGAGGAAAAAATTTTCTACAATGTTATAGTTGTATGTTCTTATTGCATGAATATGTAAATGAAGTCCTCAGTGAGATATAACTTTTTATTACCAAAGGCAAGGTTTCTTTTTCTTCAGAAACATTTGGAAACAAAATGCAACTTTGTACGTTATTGAAAGTATGAATAGTGATAGTCATCTAGAAAAGTAAAACTGATTACCTTCAAAATTAAAATGAGAACTGACATATGACCTAGCAACAACATTTTTAAAATCTTAAAAACTATTTAGCTCTCCCTTTTCCTTTTTTTCATCTCATATTGTAGATAAAATACATGGCCATTTTCTAATTCTGTTTTTATATTAATCCAGTTATTGAGGGACCCACATGAAGACCAAGCTCCTAATCTGCTACAAATATGTAGGGGTCCTAAGTCCTACTTGTGCTTGCTCTTTGGTTGGTGATTCAGTGTCTGGGAGTTTTCAAGGGTCCAGGTTAGTTGATTTTTTGGTCTTCCTGGGCTTCCTTATCTTCTTTCAATCCTTAATCCTTCTTTCAACTCTTCAATAAGACTCTCTGAGCTTCATGTAGTGTTTAGGTGTGAATCTCTGCATGTCTTTCAATTGGCTGCTGGGTGGAGACTCACAGAGGACAGTTATGCTAAGATCCTGTCTGCAAACATAAAAGAATATCATTAATAGTGTCAGGGATTGGTTCTTTCCAGTGGGATAGGTTTCAATTTGGGAAAGCCACTGGTTGGTCAATCCATCACTCTGTGCTCTATCTTTGTCCCTGCACATCTTATAAGCAGGACACCTTTTGGGTCCAATGTTTTGTGGGTGGGTTGCTCCCTTATCCCTCCACTGGTAGTCCTGCCTGTATATAGGAAGTGGCCACTTCATGACCCATATCTCCCATTGCTAAGAGTTCCAGCTAGAATCCACTCCCATAGGCCTTCTGACGACTCCCTCTCCCTAGTCTCTGGTGTGTCCTAAGAGATTGCCCCACTACCACCAATCTCTCTACTCTCTCTCATTTTCTCCTTAACATATATTTCCCCACAGCTGTAATCCCCTCTTAATTCCCTCTTCTACCCAATTCCCTCCTTCCATCAACCTCCTATTTCTCTTTTTATCCCCTTCTCAGAAAGATCATCCATCGACCCTGGGCCATCCTTGTTATTTGTCTTCTTTGGTTCTGTTTATTAGAGCAGGTTATCCTCTACTTTATGGTTCACTTATATCCACTTGTATGTGAGTATATACCATATATATTCTTTTGTGTCTGGGTTACCTCACTCAGGATGATTTTTCTAGTCCCATCCATTTGCCAGTGAAATTCATGATGTCCTTGTTTTAATAGCTGAATAGTATTCCATTATATAAATGAACTACACTTACTTTATCCATTCTTTAGCTGAGGCACATCTGAATTTTTTTCAGCTTTTGGCTATTATAAAGAAAACTGCTATGAATATAGGTGAGCAATGTCCTTGTGAAAGGGCAGAACACACATACACACACACATACACACACACGCACCACACACACACACACACACACACACACATATATATATATATATCGAGAAGTTTGACTCCAAAAACCGAAACAACCCAATTTAAAAAATGGAGTACAGAACTTAACAGAGATGTTGGGTGCCTCATAATCAGCTGATGTATGCTGCCTGGTTAGTGGTCCAGTGTCTGAGAGATCTCAGGGGTCCAGGTTAATTGAGACTGCTGATCCTCCTTCAGCATTGCCTTCCTCCTCAGCTTCTTCCAGCTTTTTCTCTAATTCAGTCACAGAAGTCAGCAGCTACTGTACATTGTTTGGGTGTCAATATCTGCATCTGACTCTTTCAGTTGCTTCTTGGGTCTTTCAGAGGGCAGTCATGTTAGGTGCCTTTTGGTGAGCACTCCTTAGCCTCAGTAATAGTGTCAGGCCTTGGAGCCTCCCCTAGAGCTGGATCCCACTTTGGGCCTGTCACTGGACCCCTTTTCCTCAGGCTCTTCTCCATTTTTGTCCCTGCAGTTCTTTCAGACAGGAACAATTCTGGGTCAGAGTTTTGACTGTGGGATGGTAACCTCCTCTCTCACTTGATGCCTTGTTTTTCTGCTGGAGGTAGGCTCTACAAGTTCTCTCTCCAAACTGTAGGGCATTTCACCTAAGGTGCCTCCCTTTGAGTCCTAAAAGTCTCTCACTTCCCAGGTCTCTCTTTTTTTTTTTTTTAAATAATGAAGAGTGTGTCCAAGTTTTGCTACAACCAAGTAACATACAGCACCATGTAATGTTTAGATGTCTGAGATCAACTCACATACAGCTTCAGATAATTTGGTTAAGATAAGTAACTTCCATTTATATCTCTAATATATATGTGTATGTGTACATAATATATCCCACATATGCTGAACTTTCCTTCCATTGTGATATATTTTAAAGTAATTAATTTACAAGGATATTGAGATGAAGATAAATAAAAAGTTAACTGTATATAGACTTGTGCTATTGAGGTTTATTATCAGTGATATCTCTAAATAGAATTATAGATTTATATTCACAAAGTGACTGAATGTGGATGAATTTTAATCAAGTGACATGGCTACTCTGGAATGGGATCACATCCAAAGACTTGGTCTGTGTGATCCTTCTGAAATACAGACCCATGCCTTTCATCCTTCTGTCTGGAATATAAACATACCTTTAGTAAATGCATTTAATCCAAAAGATGACATCTAATTAAGTGGCAGACAAAGTGATGAATCAGAGAAAGATTTGACAGAATAAGTGAGAGATAAGATATGCCCAGCTCTCACATGGACAAGAAAGAGAGTCTATTTAAGAGGAATGCAGAGAGAGACTGAAGTTGAGTTCAGTTGGAGCAGATCAGTTTGATGCAGTTCTCTTGCCTACAGTTGAGTTCTTGCAGGTCAGTAAGATCTGTCTGGTTTCTGCAGTCAGTGAAGTCAGTGCATGCAATTGAGTTCATGGCATTCAGACTCAGTTTTTCTAAGCAGAGCAATTCAGTAGGAAGCCAGGAGAAGACAGTTTGAATCAGTCAACTTGGAAAAGAGTTTTTGAGCCAAAATAGCTAAGTTGAACCAGCCAGCCAGAGTTCAGAAAGAGCTAGAAAGGGCGACCTTATTCAGCAGAAAGTCTCTGTGGCCAAATGTTCTAGACATAGGTTAGCAGGTGGAGGTTGGAAGCTAAACCCTTCAAGGTCCAGGTTTGCACAAGATTAGATTTTATGGAGATTAGAAGCTTCCAGTCCTACGCCTAGCAATAGTTAGTTAAAAACACTCCAGGATCACCCAAAGCCAGGTATTCACAAAGCTTGGGTACAGCTTTCATATTTTCACATCATCTAAGAAAATAAAAACAGCATGAATAACCTTAAAAGATTCAGGTACTTGTAAGTGTAAGTTAAATTTTGCATAAAAAATGAATGGGAAAGACACATTTAAACAGGTTTGTTCTTGAGTATAAAACCACATCCAAATCAGGCTAATTCAAATTCTCTTTTAAAGAAAACTTACATTTGTCATTGCTTTGGTAGTTTTAATTTCTAACACCAGTTTAGTCATGAAGCTTCCAATTTATCTCACTTTACTGTTAATATCAAACTGTTGGGGAGTTTTTATTCATAATCTCTTAATGTCAATATCTAGGTGTCATGAATCAAAATTTGTAGACCAACTCCCACTTTTTTATTTGAAGTAAAATGTTAGTAAATAATACTGCTTACAAATATGTCAAAGTATTTGGTCTAGCTTGGCATATGAGTTAATGTGTACAAATTAATTAAATGAGTACAATTATAATTGATAAATTTCCATTTGAGATCTTTTATGTATTAATATATTCACTATTTAAATGTGGTGATTATCATTCTATCATCCAATTTATAATAGAATGAACTGTTATTTTGCTGTTATTTACTGATTTCCACTCATATATCATATGTTATTTCAGGAAGTGGGGCTAAAGAAATTAAGTCATTTTCCATGATTTCAATAAAAATAATATAATATTGATAATATTAATATCTGATGATTAACTTAATCTTTTCTACATTTATTGTTTTGTTGGGGGGGTCAGTGCATGGCATGCTATGGTATACTATATGTGTACAGAACATAGGACTCAGGTCTTTCCAATACTGTGGGTCCTAGGTATACAATTCAGGTCATTAAACTTGGCTTTAAGTACCTTTACCTGGTAAGACATCCTTATCAGCTCAGGTTGATACTTTTACATGCTAAGGAATACAAAAAAATTGTCAGAAAACTACCAGGAGCTAAAAAAGAGGCACAAAACCAATTATATCCCAAAGCATTCTTAAGGGTATAACACCACTGACAGCTTCTCTTAGTCTTTCAACTTCCCAAACTGTGAGATAATAAATGTCTATTACTTTATCAATTTAGATTACTTCAAAAAGTAATTTAATAGTCATAAAGAGCAAAGGAAAAAATTTTTGAGTTCTCACTCCATACTTTAACGAAGGTCTATGAAAGTATCACTATATAAGAACAATACAAGTTTAAGTACATGCCATAGAAAATCTCAGTTTGGGAAGGAGCAGTGGAAACACAGTCCTGTATGTAGCTGAGGAGCTTTTGGCAATCATTTTTATATAGTGGAAGGAGAATCATTTTCTTTAAAGATGTAGTCTTTGGTAGGTCACTGAATTTCCATAAAAACTACACATTTAAGATTCTATGGACATCACAAACTAGATTTGATATGTTATAAAAGACACAAAGTCAAGTAGGTAGGGAATGTGGTGTATTTGAGAGTAGTTAGGGAAGGAGGATTGAGTACAAACAAAACATGTTATATGAAGTTGTCAAAGAAGTATAAAAAATATTTAAAGTAACTTCCACAAAGAATACATGTAGCTGTAACAAACAAAGTAATAAAATTGTAATATATAAGAGCATTAGAATTTCTCAGTTACTTGAAAAACGAATATCATTTTTAAGGACTATAGAAGCCATTAAAATGATTAATGATTTCAATTACCTAATTGCTTGACAAAGCACATAATAAATAAAATTTTATGAGAAACTATCCTTTATAGAATTAAGTGCAGAAATTACAATTAAATTTGAATTTCAAATAAACATTAGTAAAAATAAAAATGTACCCCAAATAGTTTTTAATATTCACAAATGCAACTGTAATTTAATTAAAATAGCAAAACTTTCATTTAATAGGAAAAAGCTCATCAAATAAGAATATGTACATAAGGAATAAGTTTCAATAAGTACAAATATCAAACTGCAGTTATAAAGTTTAAGGGAATCTCAATATCATTAGCAGATAGGAAAATTAAAATTGAAACAAGAGTAACAACTCTGATTTTTAGTCACTCAGTGGCTAAAATAAAGAAGGATAATACTATCAGTTACTCTCAAGTGAAAATAAATCAGTATTTATATTGCCCCATGAGTAAAAATGACTTAAAAACAGTATCTTGAAATATTTTTTTAAGTAACTACTAGGATAAATATATACATACTAATTAGAATATCAGATATTATTTAGGTTAATCAAAAGTACTAGTATATCTTGTCTTGTCTGTGTGCATGTCTGCAACTCAATCAATCAATTTATCTTCTCTCTATCATCCATCTTTTAAATTTTTATTTATTATTTTATTTATTTTTAATTTGTAGTATTAATCCCTTGTTCTTATACAATGAATTTTGATCATGATCAGTCCTTCTACCAACTCTTCCAAGATCCATTCCAACCAAGTTCATGTCTTCTCTTCTGCTTTTTCCCTCAGCTAAGTTTCTATTTTCTTAATTCTCCTTGTTATAGCCTTCAAGTGAATTGTAGTTGATATACCAGGATTTATATCCATAAAAAAAAAAAAAAAAAACTGACTTCCCTCTCTTAGCAGTTAAAATTGCCAATACCTCCTTAATGAGGGATGGAACATCATTTGCACTTCGCCTTCTCTAAACGAGTTTTGGTCTAGCTCGATTTTACATAAGTCTTGTGCAGGATATTACAACTGCTGTGAGTTTTATGTGCACGTGACATCTTGAAAACAGTTTTCTTATACATATGGGGTAGAGCATTTATTAAGTTTTTTTTGCACTGTAATAGCATGAATAAGGAATGCTGAATCAATTAGAAGGTTTTCATCAATGATTACTCAAAGTATTTAACAGTTCACCATGAGCAATGGAAAGTCACAACAGTTACTACACAGCACTCCCATACTTTTTCATTCAAAAGAATAAGACTTCCAGATCCATATCATCCACTCCCAGCAGTCTCAGCTAGAGGTTCCCCAAGAGACCCCTTGACTTCCCCCATCCCTTGTCTTTGGCACATCCTAGCAATTATCACCTACCACCACCCACTGTGGATTTCCCTTTTCTCTCCACTGTTCCCAGTATATCTGAACCCCTGTACCCTCCCCATCCTCCTCTCCCATCCAGGTTTCTCCTTCCATTGATCTCTGATATCTATTTTATTTTCCATTCTGAGAAAGATTCAACCATAGTCCCTTGGGCCATCTTTTATTTGGCATCTTTGAATCTGTTGATTAAAGTGCGGTTATCCTGTACTGTACAAACCCCAAAGAAGATAGCTACACAAACATAATTACACCTCTAATCACTAAAATAACAGGAAGATACAATCACTTTTCCTTAATATCTCTTAACATTAAGGGACTCAATTCCCCAATAAAAAGAGGTTGACTAACAGACTGGATATGTAAATAGGACCCAGAATTTTGCTGCAAACAGGAGACGCACCTCAGTGACAAAGACAGACACTACCTCAGAGTAAAGGGCTGGAAAACAATTTTCCAAGCAAATGGTCCCAAGAAACAAGCTGGAGTAGACATTCTAATTTCAAATAAAATCGACTTTCAACCAAAAGCTATTAAAAAAGATAAGGAAGGACACTTTATACTCGTCAAAGGTAAAATCTATCAAGATGAACTCTCGATTCTGAACAACTATGCCCAAAATGAAAGGGCACCCACATTCATAAAAGAAACTTTACTAAAATTCAAAGCACACATTGCACCTCACATAATAATAACGGGGGATTTCAAAACCCTACTCTCACCAATGGACAGATCACAGAAAAAGAAACTAAACAGAGACACAGTGGAATTAACAGAAATTATGAACCAAAAGGATTTAATAGATATCTATAGAATATTTCATCCTAAACCAAAAGAATATACCTTTTTCTCAGCACCTCATTTTACCTTCTCCAAAATAGACCTAATAATTGGTCACAAAGCAGGCCTCAACAGATACAAAAATATTGAAATAATCCCTTGCATCCTATAAGATCACCATGGACTAAGACTGCTCTTCAATAATAACAAAAACAATGGAAAGTCCACATACACGTGGAAACTGAACAATGCTCTACAATGATGATTTGGTCAAGGAAGAAATAAAAAAAGAAATTAAAGAGTTTTAGAATATAATGAAAATGAACACTCGTCATCCCAAAACTTATGGACACAATGAAAGCAGTGCTAAGGGGACAATCTCATAGCTCTGAGAGTCTACAAAAAGAAACTGAAGAGAGCATATACTAGTACTTTGACAGCACACCTGAAAGCTCTAGAACAAAAAGAAGCAAATACATCCAAGAGGAGTAGACAGCGGGAACTAATCAAACTCAAGGCTGAAATCAAACAAGTAGAAACAAAAAGAACTATAAAAAGTATCAACAAAACCAGGATCTGGTTCTTTGAAAAAATCAACAAGATAGATAAACCCTTAGCCAGACTAACCAGAGAACCCAGAAACAGTATGCAAATTAATAAAATTAGAACTGAAAAGGAGGCATAACAACAGAAGCTGAGGAAATTCAAAAAATCATCAGATCCTACTACAAAAGCTTATACTCAACAAAACTGGAAAATCTGGATGAAATGGAAAATTTGATAGACAGATACCAGTTACAGAAGTTAAGTCAGGAGCTGTTAAATGATTTAAACAGTCCCATAACCTCTACAGAAATAGCAGCAGTCTTTAAAATCTCCCCACTCAGGATGAGTTGATTTTAGTGCAGAATTCTATCAGACCTTCAAGGAAGACCTAATACCAATTCTTTTCAAACCATTCCACAAAATGGAAACAGAAGGAACACTACCCAATTTGTTCTATGAGGCCACAATCATGCTCATAACTAAACCTCAAAAAGACCCAACAAAGAAAGAGAACTTCAGATCAATCTCCCTTATAAATATTGATGCAAAAATATTCAACAAAATTCTAGCAAACCGAATCCAAGAACACATCAAATCAATCATCCATCATGATCAAATAGTCTTTATACCAGGAATGCAGGGATGGTTCAATATTCAGAAATCCATCAATGTTATCTACTATATAAACAAACTAAAAAAATGTAGAAAATATTCTGTGTGACTCTACTCTGGATAAATGCTTTGAGATTTTTTTAATAGCCTAAAGTACAGTATATATGGCAGAACTGGGCATTCTACAATTTATAAATAGCATTCCACCCTTATCCATGGGTTCAAATAGGCTTATGTTATTTACAAGTAATTGATTTTGCTATAGATCTTTTATCATATTGATATACCCACTTTAGAATAATTGATTTATGATATCTCTGACTACTAATGCAACACAGTGCTCTGTATTCATTTACCTTTACAGTTTGAGCTCTTAGATTAATGTTTTATGAGTCTTTCATATTTACATGTCAGTAAGATTATCTCTTCATTTTTATAGACCTTTGTTTTCTTGTTTTTTTTTTTTTTTTGAGGTTATAATTATATCATTGCCACCTTCCCTGTCCTCTGACCAAACCTCACCTTGTTTATTTTTACTTCTTGGTGACAGTAGTATTCTGTCAGCACCTAATATTATCTCATGTGTTCAACCATTTTACACAAGCTCTATTAGGCCTTATATGAATATAGACACATCAAAATTTAGATTATAATCAACATAGGATATAATAGTTTGCCCGTAACTATTTTTAGTCTACTTGTCTTTAAATTGAAAGTCTCTTAAGTATTTTATGGAAATTCTATGGTGAATTTTAATCCTTTAAATTTTTTAACTGTATGAATATGAACTTCCATATTAAACCTAAAATTTCCATTCAGTGGGAATATATTGATAAATTCAGCTTGATCCAGTTTTATATCTTTTTCATGATCATTTCATATACTTAAAAATCTATTTTGACCTATATTCCCCAGACTTCTGATTAAATGAATTTGCAAACTCACTAAGCACTTTAGTGGTATAGCCTACCTCCTCATGGATTTCCCTTTAGGAGCCTGCTTAGCCTTTCAAATCTGATTATGTGTCTAGAGGCAACTGTTGGTGGGTTTTGAGGAATATCAGTATTGTCTTTCTGGCATCTTTCTCAGGGAATGTCACTCCCAGTTCAGCAACAGAGAAAGAGTAATTCTTTAAAATGTAGAGACGAGACGGCAACATTCCAGGGAGGGAGAAAGGAATGAATCCTTTACTACCCATGGAAAGACTGCATTCTCAGCTAAGATAAACCTTTCAGAATCTGAGGGTTCAATGCCGAGAGCCTCATTAGGAGCCTCCAACTTATCTTTATCTGTGGTGGTTTGAAAGTAAATGCCTCCCATAGGCTCCTAGGGAGTGGCACTATCAGAAAGAGTAGCTTACTCCTAACACCACACTCTGTGCTAGTGTTGATCTGAGGTATCCAATGCTAATATAGTAGAAATCCAATGTACACATGGTACTTTAATGATTAATAAGCACTGTAAACTAAACATGTGATGGTCACCACATTGTCTAGTATTTCATTTCATGCCCACTCTTGTCATCTGAATAATAATAAAACAAATAATTTACAAGGAAAATTTGTATTCATCAGTGTGATAGTGAATCCTGGTTGATAAAATGAAATGACTAGATCAGATCTGGAATCAATTAAGAGACACATGGTTAAGCATGCTGTGAGTTTTGTTTTGTTTTCCTGAAGTGGGAAAACTACTGCTAATGTAGTCTGAACCTTTTAGGTACCATCTCTGGTAAAAAGAATTCAGAGAAAGATAATCTGCTTTTCATCACATTGTACTGGCAAAATCAACTCTCCTGCTTTATCTTGCTGCAGCAGCAGCTTTTCTTCACTGTCATTAGTACCCAGGCTTTGCCACCTTTACACTGAGTGTCAAACATGCCAAGGAATCTTCAATATTTGCAGCAAGAAACTAAGAATACTGAAGCATCTGACACTGTGTACTGATCAGCTACTTGCTTCTCAGTCATTTTAGTGTGAATATAGCCATGGTAGGACTACTTTAATCTCAGGTTCTACACAACTCTAATAAATTCCCCTTTATAGAAGTTCTTGTAGAGAACTTTCATTAATGCACACTATTAACTAATATGCTGGTGATAAACATTTTTGTTGCGCAAAGCCTTGCCCACATAAGTTTATACTGAAGTAGTATCTTTTGTGTGGCATATTCTAAGTTACATAGTGGGAATTTTTAAAATCTTAAATGATTTGATAAATTAGATACTCATTTTCATAACATTAGAGTGTTCATAGTTTTAGTGGTATATTAGATATTAAATGTTTTATTAAACTGGCTTTATTAGTTGGGGATTTCTAGAGTTATGAAACTCATAGTATGAATAAATTAACAGAGGGTTACATAGACTAGCTTCTATGATATGTTTTAAGCAGTCCAACAATGGCTATTTTCAGTCCACTGTATCACAACAGAAGACCAAGAGAGAATTCAGTAGTTGTTTAGCCTAAGAGAATAATCTCAGACTAGTCTCAGCAGTAAAATACAATGCTGCAGTCTTAGAGAATTCCTTGGGAGCTCATAGTCTTGAGTCTGTATTGTTAGTTATGAAGAAGTAGTTTCTAATATCAACAAAGGAATTCTTCAACAAGAGGATAGAAGAAGAAGGCCACAAAATCCAAACTTTCCACCTTCCATGACATTTTGGGTGTGCTAAAATCATAAGTGGTGGTCCAGACTTATGTCATCCAGCATCAAATGATCTAATTAAGAAATCCATCACAATAGTGTCTAGATGCTTGCATTTTAGTTTATTACAGATGTAGTCATTTTGTCAACTAAGATTAGATACCATACAGTATAAAAGAAACCAAATAGCCCTAGATAGCCAAATAGATAAATATGTAACTATTATTTATTTTTGTCAATTTCCTGTGAAATTGGAAAATCTTTCCCATTTTCTTTTGGGTTTCTATTCATATTAGTTTCAACTAAATGGTGGATTAGGTTTCCTCATGTGAATGAAGCAGTAATATTAATAAATATTAAATTATATAAAGGAATGAAAATGTACTGTCTTCTGACCAAGATGAGGAAGGTGGCAAAGGGTGATTATTTGGGGAAAAGAGAGAAAGAAAGAAAAGAAAAAGAACAAGCTGAGTTTTCACTATCAGAGTCTTCAATTTTTTAACTGAACAAGTTATAAAGGACCCATGAACAAATTGTAGAATGAAGGTAAATTTGTTTCCCTCATTAAAATGCAATTGATTTATAACAACAGAAATCTGAAGAGATAAAATTATCATTTTTGAGCAAGTAATTGAGAGACATTTGGGATATGAATAATACCTTGTTGTTTCTACTGTTCTATAAAGATCAAAACTTTAAAAACTAAGTGATGATTAATCTTTTCACTTTATTATTTTATATGGCATTATTACATATATCATTCTACACAATTTAGTGCTATTCTTTGTGAACATGTTGTAAGGTCAATATTTGGGCTTGTAGCTCTTCTCACTGCTTATAAAACATTTAATGAGTCTCACTTCACTCAAATATTCGTAATAATTTCATATTAAAACAAAGCTTTGTACAAGTCTAAAAGATTATAATAAGTGTACAAAATATCTAATGATAATTATTTTATTTCTAATATGAATAATTCAAATAAACTTGTTAATTTTGAAACTTAGGTGAGTCTGAAAAGAAAGTATTGAAAGATTCCATTGAAATATATATTCACTTACATGTAAAGTATTTAATGTTTTAAATTAATCTTAACATGATTAATTCTTTTTGTACATTTTTCATGTATAACTCATAAATAAATTCCAGCTCCTAATATTCTATAGTTTTAAATATAAAACTTTTCTCAGATTGATTAAAGAATTATGGGTAAAAATGAATAAGTTTCATGTAAAATTTTGCTCTTTGATGTTAAAATTTTCAGAAGTTTTAAATACATTTCCTGCACACAATTATTCGCAGAATACAATTTCTCATAAATTCCAATAGTAAAATAAGTTTCTTGAACACAGTAACTATAGATTTTTGATACTATTACAGGACATAATTCAATTTAAATAAATGCATGTGAGTCATAAATTGTTAGTTGAAGGTGTAAAAAATTGAGATGGCTGAAAATGACTGCTTTGCTTCAGAATATCATCTGCCTAAGACCATTTGTATCGATGTATTAATGCTACACATTTTTCATTTGTCTTCTAGTGGCTTAGAGTTGTCTGTCATATTATATTCTTTTATCAAGCTATTTAGATATAATTCTACTAGTAGTTCAAATGTTTTATTTTCTCCAATTTACATTCAGAAATGTTAGTTTAGTGTTATAATATGTTTAAGTAATTTTCTTATTTTCTCTTTGTTTTATCTGAAACTATATACTAAATACAGTGCCATAAATAGTAACTTAAAAACAAGGAGGTCAATTACTAGAATTGGCATTTCTTTAAATCTAATAACCCTATAGAATATAACCAAAACCATTAAGAACCACATATATAACAACAGCTTCCATGTAGGAATAAAAATAGAACCATTAAATCCTTGGAAGATACCTTTACTTACAGAGTATCATGGTATTTATCGATGAGCTTTAGAATACTACACAACTTTCCTATATTAAATCATACTTGAGCATAGTGAAAAACCCACACCAAGGTTTGCAAAATACAAGGGTAGAATGATGGCCCAGCTGGTAAAGTGCCTGCTATGTAAGCATGGGTACATGAATTCAGATCCTCACCAATTCATAAAATCATATTTCTGTGGTATTGTGGGTGTTGAGACAGACAGATCATTAATCAGCTAGCATAGCTAAACATTGGACTCTGAACTTACTGAGATAACATGTCTCATAAAAAATGGATTTTGATCAAATATAATTAAGTCTGTGTAAGGTGATAGATACAGGCTTATTTTCCTTCTTCTACATGTGGAAATCCAATTTTACTAGCACAATTTGTGGAAGATGTTTCTTTTTCTCCTGTGTATGTTTTTATCAGCTGTGTTGAGTATTATACGTATGTAGTTATATGTACTTATACTTGAGTCTTCAATTTGTTCCAATGGAACGCATGCCTATTTTGTCCCGGTACCATGATGCTTTTGTACTGTAGCTGTAATATATCTGAAGATTTGGAATAACAATCCCTTCATCTTTATTTGTTTTGCTCAATATTATTTTGGCTATCTCAGGTCATTTGTCCTTCCACATGCATTTTAGGATAGTTTTGTTTTCTATTTTTGTGAAGAAAAAGATGGGGATTTGGTGAGGATTCTGTGTTAAATCTGGAATTGGATTTGGTAGAAAGGTCGTTTTCAAAATAGTAAGTATACCAATCCAAGAGCATAGTATGGCTTCTAAATTGTAAAGGTCCTTCATCTGCTGGAGGAAGTTTAAATTTATATAGCTTATTTTCTGTGAGACTGCTATAAATGGGATTGTATCCACAATCTCTTTTTCCACAAGTTTGTCATTGGTGTGTAGGAAAGCTATTGGATTTGAAAGTTGATTCTGTATTTTGCTACATTGTTTGTTATTTCTTGAAGTATTTTAGTAGAATTTTTGTCTCTCTCATGTATAATATAATTTTATCTGTAGAGTAGAAGAGTTTGATTTCTTTTTATTATTTACACCCTTCACTGTCCTTCCTTTTCCTTACTGTGTCAGCTAGCACTCTGAGCACAATATTTAAAAAAGATGGAATAGTGAATATCCACGTCTTTTTCCTGAGCTTCTTGGAATCACCTCAAGTTTTTCTCTATTTAAGATAATGTCTGAATCTGGAAGAACAAAATTATACACAGTACCCTACATAATGTAAATATAGAAAAAGGACTTTCTGAGCAGGAAGTCCACAAAATGAGAGATAAGGTTTTATAGCTAAAAATCTAAGAGAATATTACAACCCAAGACTATTTTTAAAAACTAAAAATCAAAGGATGCATTTGATTTTTGATTTGATGATGAAAAGAGGCCCTGAGACATGAACAAGGCCTCAAAAAATTAAAACTGAAAACTATTCACTGTCCAAAGTAATTAAGTAAATGAAAATCAAAACAACTTTGTGATGACATCTTAGCCCAGTGAGAATGTCAAAGATCAACAAAACAATAGACAAAAATGCCAGAGAGTATGTGAAAGAAACAGAACACTGATAAAATTTTGGTAGGTTTCCAAGATGGTTCCTCTACTCTAGAAATCAGTGCAGAGAATTCTCAAAAAGCAAAATATAAGTCTAACATGTGCACTAAATTTATCACTCCTTGACATATGCTGAAACAACTGGATAGCCTTCTCTATGATACTTTCTCAAAACTTGCAAATATGTGTATAAAATTTTGTAAGTGTAGAATGGGATCACTGTGGAATGATAGGATGCTGATAAAGATAGTGGAAAAAAAAACAGAGGGATTGGGAAAGGAATAAATATAAATGTAGTGGGGGAAGGGAAAGGAGGGAAATGATCTGATTACATTATAATTAGAAAAATACACCAACTGGTTTTTTAAAGCTGAAGAATGACAGAAAAGAAACCTCACATCCTCTGATATTGGTTCTCTGTCCTGCCTGAAATCATCTTGGAGGCAGTGGTGAGAATGTGCAGAATCAATAGCACTGATGTCCCATTGGTCCCAAGAATGCTTGTCCTCTAAGTGGCAGTTCCTGATTGTCTGTGCTTGTCTGGATCACCAATCTCTAGGTTCTCAGGCAGGCTTCAATTTGCCCCTCATGCAGAAGTTTCCTTTGTGGCTGCATGGCCCCACTGGTTATTTACAGATGTTCATGTGGAAGCAGCTACAGTCCTGGCAGTGGGACCTTTCTGTTCCTCCTATACTCTCCACAACAAATTTTCTCTCCGTCTCTCTCTCTCTCTCTCTCTCTCTCTCTCTCTCTCTCTCTCTCTCTCTCTGTCTCACACACACACACACACACACACACACACACAAACATACACACTCAGACAGAGATAGAGACAGAGAGAGAGATGCATATACGTGGTTATACATCTGAATTGACAAATGGGAATACACAGACAAGCATAATACACACTCATAAACATAGACATCCCCAATAGATTTGCCAAATATAGATTCTAAATTGTTTACACTACTGTCTTATTTTCTTACTAAATCTCACTAATATTATTTAAATTATTATTCAGATATATGTATCTATTTGTATGTGTCTCTCTATATATGCATATATGCATGAAAGTTCATAATTTGATACTATCATGGTCCAATTTACTTTTGAAAGAATTTAATTTTTGTCATTTCTATTTCTATTTTTATTTTAATGAAATCTATGGTGAACATATAACATTAATTACACCATCCATATTTAAATGTCATACATTGACCATAATATTATAGCAAACACATTGCTCTAGATAAAGATGAGACAATATAATTTAGACATTATCTTTGCCCTATTAAATATCTCCAAGCTAGCAGAGAAGAAATGTACATGTTATCACTACTGACAATATGATGAAGGTATTTATAATTGCTAGAAGAATTGCAGAGTTGGGTTTCAAAAGGAGATAACACTTTGTTATTTCTGTTTCACTGTCTTTCTGAAAACTTAAATTTTATTTATTTAGTAACTAATATAAAATCTGCATGTTAAGCTTATAACTGTACTAACATTCTAAATTTTTATTTTGGTTAAATATTTCATACATTAGCTTTCCTCTAATATGTTATTTGGACTGTGTTTAATGAGAACTCAAAATATTTTATTCTTAGTGTCTTATATGTATAAATTTGTCATTACAAAATAAATAATATAAAATAAATGACCATAGTTACCGATGACAGTTCTTATCCACAAATGATCCCC
The DNA here is from genome assembly GCA_021653895.1 of Mastomys natalensis. NCBI lineage: Eukaryota > Metazoa > Chordata > Mammalia > Rodentia > Muridae > Mastomys > Mastomys natalensis. The sequence continues at coordinate 87,211 of JAJTUV010003521.1, forward strand.
AAAAATTAGTTTATTTCACAACACTGGCATATTTACTATGAAGAAAGAAATGTCTCGTTTCTAATTTTCCTTTCAGGAAGTTTAAATTCAATCATTTTCATGTTGTTTAATAAAATTATTCTTATAAATAATAAAATAGATTAGGTCAAATATGCAAAATTTAGCAGCATGAGATGGAACAAACTATAAAATATTACAGATTTTCCAAACTAGTTTCTATTAATTACCCCAGCAAAACAATTTTGTGTTTGTATGTCCAATTAATATACAAAGAAATGTTACAAAACCTAAAACACGTAGTGTAATGCTACCTATTGATCGAAATATGTTTACATTTCTAAATATGTAGGTAACAATCTAGCTTACATACCATCATGTTAAAATATAATTCAGTATGAATTTTTAAAGAAGGAAAAATGAATTATTCTAAAAAGCAATCTTTTTCTTCAACTTACCTTGCTCTGGATGTCATCTTACTGTCTCTCAGAATTATCAATTTTCTAACCCAGCACAATACCTCCAGCAAAAAGTTGGCTTTTATACTGATTTCTTTTCAGCCTACCACTATATTGTTTATTAATCATGTCGAAATTTCACAGCAGACATTTAATGCACTAATCAAAGTGTGAATTCCAGTCTTTTATTTTAGTCTCTTTAGTCCTTTTTTCAGTCCAGACTTAATCCTCCTCCCAGTTTGTCCCCGACCTCTCCCCTTTCCATAGATTCTCCCCTTCCCTGTCTCCAAGAGGATGTCCCAATTCCCACTCCACTACACATCCCCAATCCCTGGGCCTCATGTCTCTCAAGGCTTAGGTGCATCTTCTCTCATTGAGAACAGACTAGGCAGTCCTCTACTGTATATATGTCATATCAGCTAGTGTATGCTGCCTGGTTGGTGGCTCAATGTCTGAGAGATCTCAGCAGTTCAGGTTAGTTGAGACTGCTAATCTTCCCATGGGGCCACATTTCTCAGCTTCTTCCACCTTTTCCCCAATTCAACCACAGGGATTCTTGGCTTCTATCAATTGGTTTGGTGTAAGAACCTGTGTCTGACTTTCAGATTCTTTTTGGGCCTCTCAGAGGGCAGCCATGCTAAGCTCCTGTTTACAAGCATACCACAGCATCAGTACCAGTGTCAGGGCCCCAGGCCTCCCCTTGAGCTAGATCCCAATTTGTGCCTGTCACTGGACCTTCTTTATCTAATGCTTTTCTCCATTTTGTTCCTGCAGTTTCTTCAGACAGGAGCAATTCTGGGTTCGAATTTTCACTGTGGGATGGCAATCCATCCCTCCACTTGATGTCCTGTCTCTTTGTTGCAGGTGGAGTCTATAAGTTCCCTTTCTTTACTGTAGGACATTCCATCTAAGGTCCCTTCCTTTGAGTCCTGAGAGTCTCTTACTTCCCAAGTCTCTGGTACAATCTTAAAGGGTCCTCCCAGTAAAAATCAATCTGGAGGTTTCCTCAGAAAATGGGAATAGGAAATTTACCAGCCTGAGTAGTCACAGATCTTATAAATAGGCAGCCTAGGTGGACAGTACCAACTTAGATAAGGACAAGTGAATCATAGGCAGAGTCATAGTGACCTGTCCCCTGAACCTTTACACAGCTGATACCCTGTTCTGAATGGTATCTGTACTCCCCCTGAACACCTATGCTCCGGTGTCATTCCCTTCCTCACATCCTGCCTTTTTGTGTTTATAACCTCTGTGTAAATAAGTAAATTACGATGTGATTTAAATAACTAAATAAATTTTTTAAAAAAGAAGAAAGCAGTCACAGGAACAGAGAGAGGGAGGGACCTGAGTGGAAGAGGAGACAGGGAGGGGAAGGGGTGAACATGATCATGCATGGGGCGGGGGCGGGGGGGGCAGGACTGAAGCCCTGAGGGCCAGCAGAAAGAATGTTAACAAGCAAACTCAGGAGATAGGATGTGGACATGTGCCTTAAACTTATGAGAATATCCTTAAAAATCATTTTATTGACTGTTCCACTATGGCTTGCTAAAGCATGTTTAGGATATATGCCCAAGAGTAGTATAGGTGAGTCTTCAGGTAGATCTGTTTCCCATTTTCTGGGGAATCTCCAGATTGATTTCCAGAGTAGTTGTCTCAGTTTGCATTCCCACCAGCATGGAGGGGTTTCCAATTTCTGTACATCTTTGCCAACATGTGCTGTCACCTTAGTTTTTGTTCTTAACCGTCCTGATTGGTGAAAGGTGGAATCACAGGGTCATTTAATTTGCATTTCCTGATGAATAAGGACTTTGACCATATCTTTAGGTGCTTCTCAGCTCTTTGAGAGTCCTGTGTTGTGAATTACCTGTTTAGTTCTATACCCAATGTTTGATTGGGTTGTTTGTTTTCTTGGTGGTTAGCTTCTGGCTTTCTTTTATATTTTGGATAATACTCCTCTATCAGATGTGAGACTCATGTCCAAGTGGAACAAGGACCATAGCATAAAACCAGGTGCACTGAATCTAATAGAAGAGAAAGTGGGAAGTAGCCTCAAACTCATTGGCATGAGGGGAAGTTTCCTAAACAGAACTACAATGGATCAGGCTCTAAGATCAAGAATTGATAAATGAGACCTCATGAAACTGGAAAGCTTCTGTAAGCTTTCTGTAGTCAGTAGGATAAACACACATCCTACAGATTGGTAAAAATTCTTAACTAACCTCACATCTGATAGTGGTAAATTCAAGTTCTAATCTTTACAAATTGTAATTTTCAAAAATTTTGTGAATAAGATACATATTAACCGAATTTGACCAATTAATTTAAAAACATTCATTTTTAACAAAATTTAAAACCAAAAAATATGTCATTTTTAAAAATTAGATATTTATTCAGAGGGAGACAAGTGATGCCCTTGCAACAGTGTACCTGTTATATTATGGTCATTTTCCTGGCTCCAATGATATAGTCATCAAGCCAATTCCTATATCTGAGCTGTTGTGTAAACAAAGAAACAAACTCCAGAAACATCAAACTTTGCAAAATTATCTCTCTTGTGTTCACTTACTTCAACATAATTTTTGTTTGAAGATTAGCCTACTAGCTACCTCCATACACACACACACACACACACACACACACACACACATAACACACACACACACACACACATACACACACACACACACACACACACACACACCAATGTATTTAAAGGAATAATATGGTTCTTAGATAATAAAATATTTCTCATATATTTTCAGCCATGTATTAGTTAAGAGATTGTGCTCTGTTATCAATATTTTTCTGTCAAAAATATCAACTCATGGGTGTTTAGCTCTTATACAAAGGCAAAAATAATTCCAAACTTTTTCTGGCAGTCTTTCTGAACAAGGAGAATCAAATGTATTTAAAAGAGAAGAATTTCACACTAAAAGTGAATCTGAGTAGTAGATCCCTTACTTATGATTAGAGACCTTTATTGAACCCTTGGCACTTCAAGCAATATGGTAATATTGATAATTATTAAAACTCTAGATGTTCACATCTGGAGATTTAGAGCTAGGAATATAGATGAGAAATAAAATCATGTGGCATTTTGCTTTCTGGGTCTGAGTAACCTCACTCAATGTAATCTTCTCTAGATCCACCCATTCACTTGCAAAACTCAAGTAGTTTTTTTTTTTTTTTTTTTTTTTTTTTTTGGTTTTCGAGACAGGGTTTCTCTGTATAGCCCTGGCTGTCCTGGAACTCCCTCTGTAGACCAGGCTGGCCTCGAACTCAGAAATCTGCCTGCCTCTGCCTCCCAAGTGCTGGGATTAAAGGCATGCGCCTCCACTTCCCAGCTCAATTCGTTTTTTAACAGATAATATTCTATCAAGTATATGTATGCACATTCTCATTATCAATTCATTTGTTGAAGGACATTTAGATGTGTTTTAATTTCCTTGTTATTGTGACTAAATCAGTTATGACCATTTCTGAGTAAGTATTTGTGGAGTAGAATGTCCAGAATTTTTGGGCATATTTCAAAGAGTGTTATAGCTGTGTCATATATTAGAATTATTTACTAGTCTTTAAAATATTCTTGGTGATGATTTCCAGAATGGTTCCACTGGCCTGCATTCCCACCAACAGAGAATAAAGGCTCATCTTTCTACACAATCTCACCAGTATTTGCTGTCAATTGTTTTTCTGAACTATTCTAATTGAGGTGAGAAAACACTCATCAGAATGGCTAAGATCAAAACTCAGGTGACAGCACATGCTGACCCAAATGAAGAGCACAGGGAAGTTGTGTTCCCATTTCCAGTGTGAATGCAAACTTGTAAAACCACCCTGGAAATCAATTTGGTGATTTCTCAGAAAATTGGGGATAGTTCTACCTCAAGACTCAGCTATACCACTCCTGAGCTTATATCCAAATGATACTCTACCACACCATAAGGACACATACTCCACTATGTTATAGCAACTTTATTTGTATCACCAGAAATGAAACGACTTTGTCTCTCAACTGAAGAATGGACACAGAAAATGTGGTTCGTTGACACAATGGAATACTATTTAGCCATTAAAAATGTGAACATCATGCATTTTGGAGGCAAATAGATGGAGCTAGAAAATATCATCCTGTGTGAGGCAACATAGACCTAAAAAGACATGTATGGTAGGTATTCACTTATAAGTGGATATTAGCCATAAAGTACAGGACACAATCAACAGATTCAAAGAAGCTAAATATCAAGGAAGGCTCAAGAGAGGATGTGTAGATCTTATTCGCAGGAGGAAATAAAATTTTCATCAGAGGTGGATGGAGGAAAAAATTGTGTAGGAGAGGGGATGGGAGGGAAATTGGGGGTGTGGAATCATGTGTAGGAATAACTCAGCTGAGAGAGCCAAAGAGTGAATAATAATCCAACAGTGCCAGGGGGCATTTCTAGGATGTGCCAGAGTCCTGGATGGGAACTGCTCCAGGGAGTGAGTTAGGGTGACACTAGCTAAAACTCCTAGCAGTGGAGATTATAGATCCTGAAGTGGCCACTTCCTATATTGAAGGAGAACTCCAAATAGAGGAATAATGACACAACCCATCCACAAAAGCATCTATACAAACTTTGTCCTGCTTACAAGAAGTGCAGAACAAAGAAGGACAGGGACAGAAGTAATGGCCAAACCAACGACTGGCCTAATTTGAAATTCATCCCATGGGCAAAAATCAATCCCTGACATTATTAATGATACTCTTTTATGCTTGCAGACAGGAACCTAATATAATGGTGTTCTGAGAGGCTCCACCTAACAGCAGACTTAAACAGACATACAGAAGCACCATTAGATCAAGCTCCTGAAATCTTGTGGAAGAGTTGGAGGAAGGATTCAAGAACCATAAGAAGACCAACAGAGTCAATTAATCTGACCCTTGGGGGTTTCTGGAGACTGAACCAAAGAGCAAACATCTGCTGGACCTAGGTATACTACACATATGTAACTGATGTGAAGCTTAGTTATCATATGGGTCCAGCAACAACTAGAATAGGGACTTAACCTGACTTTGTTACCAGCCTGTGGAAATTGTTCCCCTATCTGGGCTGTCTTGTTTGGATCAGTGGTGAGGATGTACCTAGTCCTGCAGTGTCTTGAGGTGCCAGGATAGTTTTGTACCCAGGGGTCCTCCTCTGTCTCAGACTGACAAGGAGAGGATATGGGGGCAGGAAGTCTGAGGTGGGACTGGAAAGGGGCCTGCTATCGGGATATAAAAGTGAATAAATACATAAATATATAAATGGAAAATATTAAAGTTGTTTTAATTTGCATTTTCTTAATTACTAAAGATGGTGTGCACTTTTTGAGATACTTCTTAAGTACTTTTTATTTTTCTATTGAGAACTCTGTTTAGATTGCTAGGCTTGTATTAAAGTGGGTCATTTTAAATGTTCTTTGGATATTCTGCACATGAATCTTCTGTTAGTTACATACCCAGTAAAGAGATTCTTTTCCATTTTCTAGGCTTCTCTCCTTGACTGATATTATTCCTTAGTTGTACAAAAGCATTTTAATTATATGAAGTTCTAGTTGTCTATTGTTTGCTTTAATTTCTTGGAAAATGGAGTCTTGTTCACAAAGTTCTTTTCTATCTCTCTAATACTACACTGCCTATGTTTTTTTTTCCTAGTGTTAGTGTTTCAGATTGTGTCTGTAAACTACTTTTACATATAGATATTGTTCTCCTTTGGTTGTACACAATTGCAAAATATTTTTTTAATTCAAATTTAATCATTTTATTTTTTTTTTTACTTTTCAAATGTTACCCCCTTCCTGGTGTACCTCCATAAACCCTTCCCACCCTATCACCCCCCATTTGCCTCTAGAAGGGTGCGCCCGCATCCACCCATCAACTTGCACCTCACCCTTCTACATTCCCCTTCTCTGGGGCATCAATCTTTCATGGGACCAAGCACCTCCCCTCCCACTGATGCCAGATGAGGCAGCCCTTTGCTACATATAGTGGGGACCAGAGACCATCCCAGTATGCTCTATGGTTAATGGCTTAGTCTCTGGGGCTCTGGTGGTCCAGTTAATTGATATGTTGCCTTCTATGGGTCACAATGCCCTCACTCCTTCACTCTTCCCCTAACTCTTCCATTGGATCTTCAGTTCAGCTTCCCGTTTG